>PVJI01017847.1:0-34689 GCA_004026765.1 Micronycteris hirsuta | reverse complement strand
CCTCCTCCATTTTTTGAATTCTTGTTTCTTCATTCTTTTCTGGTTGGCTGTTTTTTTCTTTCTGCTGGTCCACTCTGTTGATTTGAGTCCCAGTTTCCTTCTTATCCCTATTGGTTCCCTGCAGATCTCTCCTCATTTGTTCAAGCAATTTCGATAATTTTTCGTCAAATTCTGTAAGCATCCTTATTACTAGGGTTTTAAACTGTGCATCTGATAGGTTGGCTATCTCTTGGTCAGTTAGCTCTGGAGCTTTGATCTGTTCCTTTCTTTGGGCCATTTTTTTTTCTCTGGGTGTGTCTGTTACTGTAAGGAGGGTGGAGCCTTGGGGTTCACCTGGGCAGGGAAACTCCCGGTAGTTGTGCTGTGACGTAGCCTGTGGGGGCGGGACCTGAGGGCACAATGGTGCCTGCTCCACTCTCCGCACCCACACCGCCTCCTGCAAGCAATTCGAGCCCCTCTGCGCTGGCTCCGGGGTCAGTGGACGGGCTGCACAGCTCCAATCCCCTGTGGGTCTCCCCAGTGAACTCTCCCGTGAGGCCGGGAGTTCCTCCCGCCGCTGACTCCACCCCCACCGGTGCTCTCAATCTGCGCTGATGGGTTGTGCCCTGCTTTCTCTCCCTGTCCGTCTGCCTGCGAATGTGGACCTGCCTGGTCCACCAGTCTCGGCCCCGCTGGGTCCGGATGAGCTGGGCGCAGACCGAGCTTCAGTCGCGCCCCCCCCCACCCCGTCTTGGTGTGCTGCAGCCCCGCGGGAACCGCCCCTCCACCCATGGTCCTGCCGTCTGCTCACCAGCTCACCGTGGAGTCACCAAGCGCTCTCCCTCCGCCCTGCTCCTCCCGGCTCACCAGACTGGATGAATGTATCTTCTTTAATTCCTCGGTTGTCGGACTTCATCTCAATTCGATTTTCTGTCAGATCTGGCTGTTTTTGGTTGTGGAAATTTCTGATTTTTTCCTTGTTTGGTTGTGCGAGGCGGCACGGCGCATTCACCTCTGCCGTCATCTTAGGACAAGCTTAGGACAAAAGCTTAGTACATCTAGCACAAGCTTTTTAAAAAATTTGAAGATTTCTATTTTATTACCTACATGTCACCTTGTAGTTTTGTTTTATAATAGCCCTATTGAGACGTAAGTCACATACCATCCAATTCACCCATTTAAACCCTACAATTCAGTGATTTTTTAGGGTATTCACATATTTGCAACCATCACCACAATCAATTTTGGTACATTTTCATCATTCTCAAAAGAAAGCCTATACCCATTAGCAGTCATTCCTTACATTTTCCTCTTTACCCCCTAGACAGCCACTAATCTGTTTTCTGTCTTTATGGTTTGCTTTTTCTAGACATTTCATAGAAGTGGAATCATAATATGTGGCCTTTGCGATTGGTCCTTTTCACTTAGCAGGATGTTTTTAAGGTTCACCCACATTGTAGCATCTATCAGTACTTCATTTCTTTCTATTGCCAAATACTATCCCATTGTGTGGATAGACCACCTTGTTTATTTACTCGTCCATCGATGGGTATTGTGAGCTTTTTGATATGTTTGTCTTTTCCCCTCAGCTAAGGAGTGGCATCCTTCATAGCAGGGAATCTCTTGACACTTTTCCTATTCCCCACCGTGCTTCGTATTGTGTCTGCTGAGTTGTGAGTAGTCAAATATTTGTGGATTATAACCATAGCACATTTTTCCCTGTGATCACTATAATTCTGAATACATTTCTTATATTCTAAAGGTTAGTGATGGAATTATTCATAATTCTGTTTTTCTGGTTGTGAGTTGATGACTAAATGGCCCGTTTTCTATCTTTAGGCTCCAGATGGCACTGAATCGCAGTCAGTCAGAACAAATGAAAACAAATACCAAGGAAAAGATGGTATGTTGGACCTGTTCTCTTGTATTCTTCTGTTTATTAGTATAACAAACAGATACAGCCTTTTAATATACTCGCTTTCAATTCTAGTTAGAAAATTATATTAAAATAGCAATATAGTAATATAAAGTGCCCAAGTAGATAATTACAGAGGGCTGACCATATGAGGTCTGTCCATTAAATATCCAGCCACATAATATGAAAAATGGAGACATTTATTGAAGAAGATACAAGAAACATTGTACATAGAACAATGATGCCTCAGTCCCCTTCAAAGTAGGCACCTTGGGACCTGACGCAGTTCTCCCAGTCGCCATCAGCTGCCCCGTCGTATTTTCTTGAATCTCATTGACAGTCCAAAAATCTCCTCCCTTTCAAAGGTGATTTTAGTTTTGGGAAAAGCCAGAAGTCACAGGGCACCAAATCTGGGCCATAGGGGTGCTGAGTCACCTGAGTGATTTGATGTTTCACCAAAAAACTCTGCATGAGACATGATGCTTGAGGGGGCACGTTGTTATGATGAAGCCACCAATCACCAGTTGCCCAAAGCTGCATGGCCTTCTGAATTATCCGAATAGTTTCCATGGAGGAATGTTTGAGCCTAATGCAAAATCTGATGCAGATTCAATGACCTACTCACTCAGTCATTTTGAATGCAACAGCCACAGAGTAAACATGTTCACTTAACAGTGTCTGCCACACCCACTGACTAGTACAGGGAAGTCATCATTGTTCACACAGGAGCATTCCAGTCCACTCTCATTGGCTGCCAGGTTACATCGATGTGGGGCAAACCATTCTTGTTATATTAACAATGGTTGGATTTTTTTTGGACACACCTCCTAAAGTGAGCCTTTGATGATAATGATGTTGATTGGTTTACGTTTATGTATCTATTCTAACTTCTCTATACATAGTCACTTTTCCTGAATGCTTACCATGTGCAGGCACTGTGTGGCGATGTTTACCTAGTTAATATACTCAAGAACTCTATGTAGAAGGTATTGTTCTTAAACACATTTTACAGATGAGAGAATTGGTGAAGGTACTTTCCCAAGGCCATAGAGCTGGTAAGTGAAACCAGTGCATTTGAGACCTTGTGATGAAATCATAAGGTCATAATTTATAAGTGAGTTACTTTTCAGAAAATTTAGAAAAATGTTAAAGAATACTTAAGATGTTTTGGACAATTGATTATAATTCTCCTAAATGTAACACACTTTTCCTCTTCTGCATCTGTTATTTGAGAAATGGATTAGAAATTCAGGGCATGGATGAAAAGAAATATTAAGACTGTATTAGTACTTACCAAGAAAGAATCTATAGCTGTTTCATTTATTTATAAGAAGGAAAAACATTCTCAATTAAAGTAATAGACTTAAGCTTAAAATTTAATTTTTACTGTGTTGCTGCTTAAAAACTGTACTAAAGGTGGTCTGCAGGATTCTAACTCGGGGACTTGTCCTTCGGTTTGTGTTCTTAAGACCTGGCGCCTGGAGTGTCCCTGCCGTTAGTATTGTTGTATTTAGATGGGAAGTAGTTGGGCGGGAGGATCAGGTAGACTGTGGAGAACTGGGAACGGTACCCAAATGTCCTGTAAAACTCTGGAGTTAGTTCAGGATTATATAGAGCATTTTGGTGTTTTGGAGCATCTGGTATATGTATTTTTTCATTCTTCCATACTTTTCTGAGAACTCTCCTGCACACCTGTGTATGTACGTAATTGTGCTTATCCATACACACGTCTATATATTTATATCTATAGAAGCACTTGCTTCTACTATTCTGTGGAGGTTTCTTTAGTTGCATGCTTTTTATCAGAATGAAATTAGTAGGTGTTTCGCAAGTCTACATACCAGCAAACAGTGAAATGGCAAGCGAACTAGAATGCCCAGTGCTGGCCTGCGAGAGAGCTGGGTCTTCAAGAGAAGCAGATGAACCTTTTGTGCCAAAGTCAATATGCTTTAGGCTTTGGGCAACAGTGACTGGCAATCTCTAAATGAACACTGAGGAAATATTGTCTTTTCTAGATGTTTTCCTCTCTTGCCAGAGATAGTGATGCAGGCTGTATAAATAAATGTTCCAGAAGACAAGTTCATTATGTGAGCACTTTCCAGCCTAGCTTGCAGCAGGCGAGTGAAGTGTGGCAAGCTTGCCGCCTGATTCACATCTGCCTTTGCTGGAATGCTATGAAGAGCCTCCAATTCTGGTAGAGCCTCTAATCAGCATAATAAGAGAGTGTGTGTAACGCCATCCAAATCACTGAGTATTTACTACTGCACCTGTTCTGGGCAATGCCATGCTCTTTTGCTAGCCAGTGAATTAACCAGTGTTAGGCCAGCACTGAAAGGGTCTGAATGAAATGCATGGAAAACGCTGTTTAGAGGTCGAATGTGGAGCTGTTTCTTCTCAAAATCTAAAGGCATGCATGACATAGTCTATTGTAAGTTTTTCCCCTACACTCGGGCTTTTATATATGCTCCATGAAAGATACTTATTCCAAATGAGAAAGTTACAAAGTGGTAATGTTGCAAGTGCTGTTACATTTCAAATTAACCTACTGCTAAATAGTGATCTTAACTTTTCATCAAATCATACAACTCTGTATGTGAAAGACCCAATGTTTAACCCATGCATTTAGATATAATTAATAGTGCCCTAATAATTTTTAAAACTTTAATTTTAATAAGTATATTTTCTCTCTCTTTTTAAAATCTTATTTCTATGGAGGAAGGAAAAAAAATTTAATAAGTGCAGTCGAGCTATTTTGGACAATTGAAAAACTTCAAGGAGTTTTGTAAAATATCTGTACCTCAGTGCTGTTGACCACTTCAAAACCAAAGGAGAACAGGTTAAAGAAATTATATTCTTTACTGTTGAGGACTTTGAGAGCCAGAAGTTTTATCACAGCATTCTTTTAACTTTTCTCTTTGAGAGTAGATAATTGATTCAGACACGTTTGTCAACCAATTAACTACCCGTTTCTTGTAGCAGCACCCACATTACCTCTGCAGCTGTTTTTCCTACTGTCTTCTCTGACTCGGTTTATCATTCGAGCTTTTATGATTTCATGCACATGTTCTTTTTGTCACGTTTTACAGAAAGTTTATGCTTTAAATGTATTATATTGTGACTTAATCATAATTTTTTGACTCAGTTTTGAATTCAGCACAGGACATTTCCTGGGTGGGGGTAGTGTTTATTGCAAGTCTACCCTGGGGGTGTTGGAGAGAAAAAGGAATAGTTTTAAAACTCTTATCCATAAATAGGCACACGCTGGAAAGGTAGCTTCTGATTCAAGAAAATGGCTAATCTTTTTTTCCTCTTAAAATGGTTTCCTAAGAAACAACATACCTAGTCACAATAAAACATAAAACAGTGTAAACCAGTGGGAAAATAAAACTAAAATTGGGCTTTGTCATTTTCAGTTAATACTGTGAAATTAATTGAGTGAAGGTCTAACTATTCTAACTTAAAAAAATACCATCCCAGGCTATTGAAGAGCATGTCATGTGGCATAGATGAGACAGCAGATAAATGCTGTCAGGGAGCTTCCGGTTTATCTTCATGTTTGGAGTTGATGTAGGTGAATGTTTGCTTGCTTTCTCAATTGTGAGATGCCGCTAGGACCAAGTGTGCCATTTGCAGGGCCCAGCGCAAACTGAAAAGGTGCTTGTTCAGACTTCGAGATGTAACCGCAGAGCACCGCCCTCCCCACCCCAACCGGTGCAGGGCCCGGAGTCCTGGGTGGCTGCTCCCGCCCCACGACCTTGAGCCTGTCCTGCTCACTGAGTGGGAATGAACTAGGCTAGATTTATATTTATTCTCAATTTTCTTTTGTGTAAAACAAAAATTTTTTATTTTTCATTTTAATGACTACAATTATATTTTCTATATTTTAATATGTGTATATGACATATATTCATTAAATTTTAAAATTAACTTTACCTTTCATCACCTTGTTGTATTAGTATATAATATGACAATGTACCATGTAAGTTTATTTTGTAATTCACTTCTGCTCCCCATGAATTATAGGTCTGCAGTGAGAAAATAATAGTAATCCTGTCATTGCTTCCAGGGTTTCTTTAAAATGTGGGTTGCATTAAAACCAAAAACTTATCAAACTGTAAAATTTAGAATTATTTTCTCCAAGGCTTAAAGCTGGTGTGTTCAGCAAAGAGGTTTTCAAATATATTTTTTCCTGTAGAATTAACATCAAACAAACAAACAAAATCTTGAGCTTGCACTCTTGAAATGTTGATGCAGATGTCTGGAAGTTATTTGAGTAGGTTTATAGCTGTAGGACCTTTTATCGTCTTTGATAGAATCAGGTGCCAAACCTATTGATTCCTGTACCAGGTACCTCCAGAACTGACTCCCGCAGTGATAAGTTTTTGGCAGTAACTCTTGTTTTGAAGTTTTTGCTATGATAGGTAGGTAAAGCATTCCAGAATAAAAAATGCAGCGCATGGATCAGGCCTTATTCCAGGAATCTGTTCTTCTGTGAGGAAGTGAAATATCTTATTGCTAGCTCTAAGACAGATTACAACTAACTTAAATAAAACAACAATTAAGTCTATGCAATTTTTGTGAGGTTTTTCACTCAGAGTTTGAGATTATCCAGCAATGTTTTGGAAGTGGACCCAGTCTAAGAATTGGGACCTCAAAGAAAGATTCCACAATTGAACTATGGATTTCTAGTCACCGCATTTCTCCCTTCCATGTCCCCCAACCTCCCATCCCTGTCCCCCCATCCCCCCACATACCATGCATCATTGGAAGGATTCCTTGAGCATATTTTTCCCAGAGGTTTTTATGTAGTCAATGTATTAGATGTTAAAAAAAAAAAAAAAAGGAATAAAGCCTGTAAATTTGGTATTTTGGTTTTTTTCCCCCCCAGACCAGGCATCTGGCCTAGCTGATGGTGAAAAGAAGCTGACTTCACTGGTGCCAGAGGAGGCACCTGCTTCTGAAACAGATATCAACCTGGAGGTGTCATTTGCGGAGCAAGCTGTCAATCAGAAAGAGAGCTGCAAGGATAGGACCCAGAAGAGCAAAGGCAATGATGCCCCGATACCTGTACGTAGTGCACTATTCAGATGTCACTGACCAGCCTTTATTTTTAACTAGCTTTTTGTTTTCAAAACTTCACCATAGAAAAGTTGAAAGAATAGGATAGCAAGCACCTGCACAGCCTTCGTGTAGACCCATTCATCAGTTAGCATTTTACAACCTATGCTGTTTACATCTCTCTTTTTACATCTACCTGTGTGGATGTTGTGCTGTCAGATATGAACTAATGTTTTCTAGTTTAACAAAACAGAACTATAATAGTTAAGAAATTGAACAATAAAACAAAATTGTATTTATAAAAGGTAATATTCAAATTTTCCTAATTGTCACATTTTGCTTTAGAGCTTCTCCTTTCTCCGCCTCCATCTAGGTTCAAGCAAAGATTATGTGTTGCATTTGATGTCATCCTTTTGTTTCTTTGAATCTAGATCAGATCCACTGCTTTTTGTTTAATGTTTTTGATGAGTCTAAATCAGATTTCTGATTTTGTTCCTTTCTTTATGATTAGATTCCGGTGAAACACTTTTGGCCAAATACCGCATAGATGGTGTTTATGCCTCCAATTGCATCATCAGAGGGAGGTCATCATGTCACACGGTTCCTTTAGTGGTGATGGAAGTCTCAGCGCCTGGCTGAGGAGATGTTCCCCAGACCTCCCCATTGTAAAGCACCTTTCCGACGTGCACTTACAGTTAATCTGTGGTCCTGAGACCGGGTGAATACCCTGCTTGCCAGGGCAAAGCTGCTCCCCAGAGGAGTCGCCACGCACTTGTCATCCCTCCCTGAGACAGTGTTCAAAGTGGCGCTGAGAAATAGTGATTTTCTAATTTTATTATTTCTTCTACGTGGATTGGCTGGCAATCTGCTGTAAAACTTGGTTATTCTCCCTTTTCTCTTTTTTGTTATTGAATATCACTGTGAACTGAAGGCTTCCTTTTTTTTATTCAATGTTTTATAAATCACTATTTCTTTGATGTCTAGATTTACCCAAAGTTGACCAAGCGGAGCCCTTCAGTTTGAGTCCTGTTATGTCGTTTCAGCCTGCCCCCGTCACTCAGTTATGACGTTACTTTCCTGGTACGAGGTGTTCCGGGCTCACCCTGTGCTCTTCTCCCTCGGACTTGAGGAAATCCATTTCTTCAGCGAGTCCCGAGTACTTTTAGTAATAGGTTGTATTTCAAAATGAAGCTGAATGTACTGAGTGTTCACATTGCTACTGAGTGTCTCGCTTTTTAAAAAAGTATTTATTCATGTATTTTGTAGAATTGTGCACATGCAAGCATGAAAAAGAATAGTATATGTAATGAGCCCCAAATACTCATCACTTAGCCAACATTTATTAACCCATGGCTAGTCCTGACCTACCCATACCCCAAACGAGTTTCCTATTCTGTATTATTTTGAAATAAATCTCTGAATTATATTTTATCTATAAATTTTTCAGTATGTGTTTCTAAAAGCTTAAAGAGGGGTCTTTACAAACACATCTATATTACCACTATGATAGCTAAAAGGTGCTACCAATTCTCAATTTCAAATATTCAGGCAGTATGCAGATTTCAAATTGTATTATACATTTTGTAATTTTTAAACACTTTGTTTGAATCAGGAATCTAATAAGATTTATGTATTGCAGTTGGCTGATATGTCTTTTAAGACATTTTTAACTCTCTGCCTCCATTCCTCTCTCTCCTGTCTCTGTTGCTCCACCTCTTATTACCGTCCCCCTCCCTTCTTTCAGTACATGCCCTCTCATTCCCTGTTCTTTAGCTTCTCCCTCTCTCTCTCCCTTGAAATTTATTTGTTAAAGGTACGTAGTTATTAAGTCATGGATAGTTTCCCCCTGTGGCTAATTTTATTCCTATTTTCTTCCATTTTCCTATTAATGGATTAACTCCAGATTCATCATATTCAAGTTCATTTTTGTGGGTGTGTGAAAACTATTTCAATTGTGCCTGTGTATCAAGGGACACAAATGTCTGGTTGTCTTCCTTGTTTTGTGAAGTAGCAGCTCTTTCTGAGCGATCTTGGATCTGTTAGCTTATTCATGGTGACAAAGAGACGTTCTCATTTCTTTATTTAATGTATTCATTTGAATAATTCTTTTAAGAAAAACATCCCCAAAGTGGTTGCTTCCTTTTCCTCACCAGTTTTCATTTTTTCTTTGTTCTCTAGCATTTTTCACTAGTGACCAATTAGTGTTGTTTTGTTTTAATTTCCTTGTCAAAATAGTATCTTAACTCATGGATTTAGACACGTATGACATGACACCGGAAAAAGTGTTCCATCTGTAGCTGGCGTATTTTATCCTGCAGACCTAAACTTGTCTGGTTCAGGAAACGTTGGTTCTGTTTAGTAGAAATACACTTTATGACTACAGTCAGGATACTAGGAGCATCCCGTATCTGGGCTGGTCTTGCTTAAAGCCTTTTCAGAGGACAGAAGTTTATCTGTGTCTTCTTTCTTCCATGCTGAGAATGGTGGTTCTTAGGGAACATCAGGAAATATGATTAGAATGTCACAAAATTACTTGTTTGTTTTACCTTCCATTAACGTGCACACAGAATTCTCAGACAATAATACTAGTACTGTCATCATGATTACCAGAAAACAGTTTAAACTTGTTTTTCTTTTCTTTAGTTGTTTGTATCCTTGGGCTATATCTCAAAAGGTATATAACGATAAAATTACTATGTTTTAGGTTTCCTAGGATAGTTATTCTCCATGTGGTTAAACCACCAACTGCATACCTGGCTGGGTTAATTTGTGTCATTTTATTTATAATTTTTAGGATAGATTTTTTAATTTAGTTTTTTATAAGCATGTAAAGTATTTACATGGTCCAAAAGTCAAATCTAAAACCAAGGTATGTTCAAAATCTGGCTTACATCCCGGAGCCATCGCTGTTCACTCCCTCCCCTTACAGGTAAATTTCTTACTTTGACTTGACAGTTTGTCCTTCTGTTCTTGTAAGTGCTACCCCACAACGCATACTTTTCTCCGCCTTGAGTTTTTTGTTTGTTTTGTTTTGTTTGATTTAGTGTTATATTCTGGAGATTACAGTGTAGAGAATAATAGTATAGAGAAATAGTTCTCATTCCTTTTTCTAGATACGTTGTACTTCATTGTGAGAATGTATAATAATTACAATTTATTCATGGTTTCCTAATGGTGGACATCTGGGTGGTTTCCAGGCTTTATCATAGATTTTTTAACAACTGCCTTTAAGGACTTTTACACCCAGTGGGGAAAGGAAAGGACTATGCATCATTTGGCCTAAAGACATGATCCACACTCCCAAACTGTTCTTAGCAAAAGTATCTTTTAAAAGTGACAATCTTCATCGCAACAGATGGAAAGGTTTTAAAGTAACAGATAGGAGAGTCTAATTAAACAAAATGAAGACATTGTTGGCTTTTAAGTTGTTGATTCAAACAATGGAATGAAATAAATTAATCTCCACTTGATAGACTTAAAAACAAAATGTCCTCTATCATTTTATTCTCCACTTATTACACTAATCTGTGTGCCAAGACCCTTTTGATTTTATTCATGTAGTGTCTCAAGCTTAAAATGACCTTCCCATTTCTACCCCTCTGTTGTTCCATGTTGACCAAGGAAACCTTAGCCAATTCTTTGTGGTCCAGCTTAGCATTTGACTTTACTGGCATAAGTCTTTCCTGACTGAACTTACATTAGATAAAATATGTAAAATCATCTCTGAAATTATTAGATGCCATACTTTTGGTAATCACTGCCAGTCAATCCATGTATTTATTTACGCATGTATGCATCTGTTCATCTCTACCATTCATTTGTCCATGTGTCTTCTAGAAGGCATAGACAAGTAAGCTTTCCACCTGTCCTCAGCATGGTTGATGAAGTGAATACTTCTATTCACCATCTGAGGCAGGTGCATAGCAGGTAAAATCTTAAATTCCATTTCCACTCCATGCTCCTCTGCTTCTATAAATTACCAGTAGATTTTATATAATACATTGTTCTCTGTTGACCTCGTTTTATGTTCACTTCCTTTCTCTTGCATCGAGCAGTCTTTGGTATGTTATCATCTTTATGATGTCACAGTGGATTCGAATTTCTCCTCTTAAATTTGGAGATCACCTTTTATAACCTTGAATGTGCTTTAGTTTGAAAATTTAGCTACTATTAATTGTGTTATTGTGTACCCACTATATCTCAGAAAGTATGCTAATTATTTCATTCATTAGCAAATGATCTCTATATGGCAGATATTCTGATTCTTATTATTCATACAAGGCAGTGGGTTGGAGAGATTACATGGCATGCTGAGGCTTGGTTCAGTGACTAAGTCTTTTCTGGAAGACTGTGTTGGCTCCATTTAATGTGCCCTAAAGGATATATGCATTTAATTTAAATTTGTGAGTTTGTGTTCTTTAAAAAATACTGTATTTATTTATTTATTTAATTTTTCAATTAGTTGCCATTTGCAACAGCATGGATGAAGCTAAAGGGTATTACGCTAAGTGAAGTAAGTCAGTCGGAGAAAAACAAATACCATATGATTTTGCTTATACGTGGAGTCCAAAGAGCAAAATAAACAGACAAACAGAATTAAAAGAAACTCGTAGACACAGAGAACAGATTGAAGTTTGCCAGCGGGAGGAGGGTTTGGGTAACGGGTAAAAAGGTGAAGAGGTTAAGAAGTACAAACTGGTAGTTATAGAATAGTCATGAGGATGCAAAGTACAGCATAGAGAATACAGTCAATAATACTATAACAACTGTGTATGGTGCCAGTTGGGTACTAGAACTATCAGGGGGAACACTTTGTGTTATTTTATTGGAGTTAAAGACAACTTGTTTAGGATAACTTTGAATGCTATGTAAATAAGATTCTAGTTTCTTGGGTCTGTCACATAAAATAAAAATTTAATGTCATTCCTTCATTCTGTCTTGGAGACTAAACATTAAGGATTTATTTAGGGATTTTTAAGATTATAGCTGTAAAATGATCTTTAAGATAACTATTTGTATTCTAAATGCAAGTCTATATTTTAATTCTTAGGTTCTTTTTCATTGGTCTTTTGAACTCCTACTGAATTACGTTTCATTCAAGTAGGTTCTCATTTTATAACCACTTCGGTTGTCTGGCTGCACCGCTCTGTGCGTACTGAAGGCCGGAAAGTGGACGTGGAGGCCCGAGCCGAGAGTTTGCTAGAGAATGGAACAACTCTGCAGGGCACTGAGGACGGTAGAAGAAATGGGGGTGTAGGACTGAGTTAGGAAGCTGGATAGCTAAGACAGAGACAGACGTGTACACAATATGAAAATTAGTGTTTAAAATCACGATCCTGAATTGCCAAGAAGAGGTTCAATTATGGCTATTTTCTCCATTAAAAAATATGAACATATTTTAAAAAAACCTGCAACTATGAAAGATTCCTAAAAGTTCATTTCTCTAGAAAAGTATTCATTTTCTTGAAATTACAAGGAATGAAATACTATAATAAAATCACATTTTACACATGAAAAAAATCGTAGGTAAGAAATGAATCTCCTAGCGGAGGATAGGAAAGTCATCTTGTGGAAATTGCCCCCCGGAGAGTAGATTCCCTTGCTTTCCCAGTTGAAATCCCAGTGACTTGATGAGTAAGAGTCAGCTGCATCATGACTGATGAGATGCCTCGGGGACCCCTCGTACTGCACGCCTGCAGAAGGCTGGTGCAGCCCCGAAGGCTCTCTGATGAATTTAGGGTAACACATGAGAACCAAAGACCTTATATTTTTCAAAAAATTGTATTTCCCTCTTTTCTTTAAGCACGTTTTCAAAAGATAAAGAGCTTCCCCTTGCTGAAATTGCGCTGCCTTGTCTTAGCCAACGAACTGAACCATCCAGCCTGTTAACTAAACAAGATGACAGGAAGCTTCATAAATATTTAATGCCGCGATGAATTAAACATTGGGATAAAAAACAAAACTAAGTCCTTTCATTAAGCACAATGTTAAATAAATAAATAAAGCTCATGACATGTATTGCTAGGTAAATCAAATGTTTGAACTAATAATATTTCAGGTTTCTTTAAACATTTACCTCGGGTAATGCTTTGAATAATTATATTACATGCGTTTGGATTATTAGACCAAAAGCAACTAATTTTAATGAAACATTTAGGACTTAAAGAAAAAATTAATGGTTGTTAAATAGGATGGGATCTAATCCTTCAAAAACAAAGCAATTAGCAGAACTCTGGGGCCAAGCATGAGGAAACTATGAAGACGTTTGTGTAATTTTCAAGGTGAACTCAGTACAGGTCATGGGAGATGACGGAGCATCAAGCCGCTGGTCCCGTCCCTCGCTGAGTCTGATTCTGGGCTTTCTCCCTGAGGTCGTCTTCATTCACTGAATAGACTGGGACTCGGTGCCTGCTGTGTGCCAGGCCTCTGGTCCTGGGGGCTCACAGAGCTGATTAGGCCAGGACTCCTCTCCTTGAGGGCCTCGCGGTGCTCTGTCTACACCATCAACCTAGATTCCCTTCTGCGTGCTGTGGCGGATGAAAAAGAGGAGCAGAACAGCATGATTACTGAACCTAGGATTGAGAAGATCTGAATTTATATCCTTATTATGTCACTGACTGCTATTGAATTCTCTTTACTGAGCTTCATTTCCCCACTTAGAATATGCTGTAATAATTCTTATAGTATGGGGACTTTTCCAGGATGGAATGAGAAATCATTTATCAAATTATGAGTACTATCCTTATTTTTTTCTCTTCCAGTAATTTTTAGGAGAAAAGGAAAACTATGAAATCTTGAAATTATTGAGAAAGTTCTGTGAAAGAAAATATAGTGATAGTACTTTGTGAGAGCTCAGTGTTTGCCCTTTGATCCCCACCACGACTGTGTAATATAGGTTCTCTTACTATTCCCACTTTATACATGAAGAGGCTGAGATGCAGAGGTGATGTAATTGCCAAAGGTCACATAGGTAGTGAGTGATGGGGACGTGATTTGCCACCTGTAGCGTGGCTCCGCATTCTTGACCCCTTGTGCCACACTGTGGAGGCCACTAACTCTTGGGCTGGAAGTTCACTTAGGATCCATATTGAATCGTGTCTATGGCTCCTCATTTAATGTTCTCATAGGAAAAACCACTGTTACAAAAAGTTGAGAAATAACTTCTTTCGCCTATAATGACCTTAAAGGCCTTTTCCTGGAGTTGAGTTTGCTTGAAAAAAATTAGCTGCTCAATTGCCAAAAGTGGTGGGTTTTAGGAAGGGCTCTAGGGGAGCGACTCTCCATCATTTTGGTCCCATAGCCCCTTTAAGCTCTGAAAAATGACTGAGGACCTTAAAAAGCTTTTGCTTTATCAGTCAGGAAGGACGCTGGTGTTGAGAATACCTACCACGGTTTCCAGCGCTTTGAAGGAACCTCAGATGTGTGGCCTTTTGGCCTGGTGTCTCCAAATTCATATTGTTAGAGCATCAGCTGTCTCCCTGGGGCTTGCAACTCTCTAAGTCTGCCGTGACTGAACCAAGGAAGAAGGCATAAGAAGATTTTTATAGAAATTATGAGTTCATGAAAGATTTTGAGGAGGTGAACAAGGCTGGTTCAAAGTGATTTTGGAATGTAAAGAATTTCTTTGGATTGAGTTCCAAGGAAGTTGGTCACTGATCTGGGATTCTAAAACTATGAAAGAGGAATATGAAGACAAAGATATAGTTCTTTTGATAAATGAACAATTAAAAAATGGGAGGGGGACTTTCATTTATGTCAGCTATACCTATAGTATTTACCATATTAGAAATTAAAATTGAGAAATTTAAAAAATATTTATTATTCCATTTAAAATACCATAGTACAGTTAACATTTTTATGAAAAAATAGCCACATTTATAAAACAAAAGTTATTAAGAAATGTGACATGGTTTCATATTCTAGCAACTTCTCTTATCTACATCTGCATTTTCAGTTGCAATAGCACAGGTGTTGTACCTCTGGAAAACTCCACTGTATAATTGTAGAAGGAGAGTGAAAAGGCAAATCATGTCTTGATACTGATTATTAAAACAGTTTTGACCTTTCGGACTCCTTGAAAGGGTATTGGGTTCCCCAGGGTTCCTTGGATTATGCTACTTTGAGAACTGCTGCTTTAGGACATGTTTTTTGCAATAGTTTTTAGATTATGAAATATTAATGATATGGTACAAAACTGAGCAAAGCAAAGCAAAGCAAAAGACATCAATTGAACATCCTTGGCCATTAAATTAGGAAGTCAAGGATAAACCCAAAAGATATAACCTTGATAAGATTTTTAACAAATAGAATAGTTATTGTTTTAGTAATCAGTAAATACAGTGGGACTGTAATTTGTATTAAATGTTTATTTTCTTATATTTAAGGTATTTAATATTAAAAGAGGCAGAATAGGTAGTAGATGATATTTGAGTAGGCAAGAAACAACAAAAACACCACTTACCTGCCTATGACAGCAGTCTCTCCAAGTCTCAGTTCACTTACTCAGCGGCAAGTGGAAAGTAGTAATAAAAGCAACCACGTAAAAGTGCTTGGGAAGTGCCAGGCAGTTAAACCTCACGACAGCCCTCTGAATTAGGTTGCTTTCTCCCCCTCCCTCCTCCTCTCCCTGTTCCTCTGTTCCCTCCTTCTCTTCTCTTCCTTTCTCTCCCCAGCCCCTTCTCCATCTCCTCCTATTTTACAGAGAGAATTGTTAAGTTAAGCAATTGCCAGACATCACACAGCTTAGCCACTGGCCAGATGACTGGTGGGTGGTCTGGCTCTTAAGTCCATGCTCTTAAGTCTCCCCTCTGCTCTTCTCCCCCATGCTATATGGCCCTCTGTATCTACCGTATTTGGGTTTTAATGACAATATTGCTATATTATATTTAATGTTATAGATATATATGGCACTTAATAATGTAGGTAAAGGGTACCTGGCACATTATTAGCACTCCTGGCTACTATTCCTTTTTCTTCTTCTCTTTCACTTTTCCTCCCTCTTCCTTCTCTTCATGGTTTGTGCTGGACTCTAATCCCCCTGGTTCTTGAAGGTCAGTTAACTAGAGTTCTTCTTCTCCTTTGGGTTCACTGTCTCTTTTCTCCTGTTAGCCACTGGTATGAATACTCCCAGTACATGGTCTGGGTCCATTGTTTGTCGGACTTCAGAGACTGACTCCTGAACTCCCCGCTGTGTGGGGCACACCATCAGGACGGTATCGTTCTTCATTCTGGTGGAGAAATTGTGCCAGAGCTTTCTTTGTCACTGTTCTGTACTTACAATTTTATCTTTCATTAAGAAAAGGTTGCTATACTAATGGGATTACTATATTAATAGTATTTACTTTAGAATTTACTATATTACACCTTTACTATATTAATGGTATTTATTTTAGAATTTCAGAGTGCCAAAAGACAAAACAGGCACCACCAGGATTGGTGACCTAGCGCCCCAGGACATGAAGAAAGTTTGCTATTTAGCCCTAATTGAACTGACAGCCCTCTATGATGTACTAGGCGTTGAACTGAAGCAACAAAAAGCTGTGAAAATTAAAACAAAAGGTAAGTTGACATAAAAAACAGTTGGATTTACTTCTAAAGTAGCAAGGATGAGCCTGACTTTTAACAGTATTTTTAGAGGCAAAACATCTATAAGAACAAACAGTAGGATACACCTGAAGTTTAGACTCTAAAATATTGCCTTCAAAAGCTTTGTGCCTTGATAAAAATGCACTGTCTTCTAGGCTGTGGAAAATAAAGGCATGATCAAATATTAAATTACCGTAGAGGGAATTTACAAGGAAATTCTGAATCAAGGAATCACATGCTTACTCCTTTAAAACTGTACGCTAAAAATAATGCATTTGTGCCTTGGCTGGTGTGGCTCAGTGGATTGAGTGCTGACCGGTGAACCAAAGGGTCGCCAGTTTGATTCCCAGTCAGGACACATGCCTGAGTTTTGGGCCAGGTCCCCAGTAGGGGGTGCACAAGAAGCAACCACACAGTGATGTTTCTCTCCCTCTCTTTCTCCTTTCCCCATCTCTGAAAATAAATAAATAAAATCTTTTAAAAAAATAGTGCATTTGTTACATATATTTATTTCCAAAATGATATCTTGAAAAATGACTGATCCTGATCAATTACTTTTGCTTATTTATTTGAGGGGAAATACATAGGGTAGTTAGTAATCCTTTTGTTCATTAACATTCTACTTCTAAATATTTTGCAAACACATTCTTCACTCTTTTAATAAAATAATGCCATCGTGGCATATAACACTGCTAAATTGTATTCTCCATGTATATGCGTAGTTTTTTGTTTGTAACCAGCTTTACCCATTTTATAAAGTTACTATATATTTTTTATAATGTAATAAGAGAACAGGCAACTTCTCGGTTTTTGTTTTTCCACGACATTATTGGTCTGGAAATCCAGATAATTCTCTGTTGTCAAAGCTTTACTGTGTAGGAATTTCAGACCTCTTGTTTAACCTTAACGGTATTTCCTAAGGAGAGACCAAGAAAGAATGAGGATTATTGAGTTGCTATGGTAACATTAGTGAAGACAAGTGTTCACCTGATTTAAGTTCTAGAGGCAGTGTCTCTGTAGGGCTAGAGTGTGCCTTCCCTTCAGGCCCTCTTCCCTGCTGGGCCTCAGAAGACCTCGTTCTGTGCTCTGTCCCTTTGAGTATTTTAGCTTAAAGCTCAGAAAGGTGAATTTCTGAGTTAAATGATGCTTCTGGTTTTCCACAAGTCTGTTGTGGATAATGAAGACATCAGATGTTTCTTTAGAAGTTTATCACAAAGCCTTCTCCAAATATAAAGCAAAAATGTAATTTAAATATCTGTGCTCAAGACTTTAAATGTGGCCTGAAGAGGTTTTTTTTATGTTTTAGAATTGCATTTTAGCACTATTAAGCCAATATTAAGAGAAGTATTGTCATTCTTATTAAGAGTCTCACTATGAGTAGGTTTTCTTTCCATCTTTTTAAGTATTTTTATATCTTATCTAAGCTATTTACCTTATAAACTAGACGATTCTTGAAGATGACATTGTTTTCTTAACTTTTAAACTACAAGTTATTTACTGGGTTACTGGCATCCTCTTGACTGGCATGTCTACCAAGTGTCATAGTGGGTAATGTCTGTGGTCACACCATGAAGATCATTCCCCTTTCCGAGCTCACAAATGACTTACCTCTCCCCCGGATGACGTGTCTTACACCTCGGGGCCAGCTGCTCACTCAGGCATGGGGGTGGGGTGGGAGGCACTGGGTACAAGCAATACTCGTCCCAGACTTAAGGCTTATGATTTTAATTTAGACAAATTAGAAATTGTCCTTTCTGGAGTTACTCCCAAATCTATAAAACTACAAATTTAAATTCAAGAATACTAAGTATCTACTGTGTTTTCTAAAGAAAAACTTTTGTAGAACAAGGTCATAATGTTGGCTGATTTCTCAAAAGTCAAGTATTTATATTTTGCTGTGCTGTAGAATGTTAAATGTCAATTAAACAGGTAAGAGATGAGTGATATTTACTTGTAGCCGACACTTTTAATTTGACTACTTTTAGCAAATTTTTCATATTTATGTACTTTCACATAAATTTAAAAAATAAGTACTCTTATTTCCCTTATGTATGAGTTTATACTTTTCTAGTTATTTCAGGGAGATTATTTGCCATTGTTTGTTCTGTTATCTTTCTGCTAGATTGCTCTATAAGGCAAGGGCAGGGTTTTCCTATTGGGGTGTATATGCCTAATGACTAGACAGTATCATCACTTAGCAGGTGCTCAGTGATTAGTCTGATTGAATGACAACATCAGAAATCCGGTGTCTGTACATTTTGCATTGATATTTTATGGGTTGACTGAAATGAAGAAATTTTATTTTACTTTTTATTGCAGATTCTGGCCTTTTTTGTGTTCCACTAACAGTATTGTTAGAATTTGATCAGAGGAAAGTACCAGGAACCCGAATACCCTTGATATTTCAAAAAGTAAGTAGGCCCGAGTGGGACAGCATGGAGAGAGCATACTTCAGTGAATAGTGTTTTTATTTTTAGTTTTGCATTCATATTATTATAATATAGTTTTCCAACTGATATGCTCTTTTATTTTGTACTTTGATTTTTCTATTCAGGAAACAGATTTGTTTCAAGGGCTCATAATTTTTATTTCATGGCGGTGCTTTCTGTGTTATTACTATAACAGTGATTACCTGGCATCATTTTCCTGTCTTCTATTAGCTGGCTTTGTGTAATTGAGATTTCAATTCTATAATACATAGAAATGGAAACTGCTTATAAATTTCTAGGGAATTGAATCCTCATGAATATTTCATGCCTGTGTGTATTTCCCAAGCTTTCTTATTTACAGTGAGGATGTCCAATTTAATTTACCAATGTCTACTTCCAAACTAGGCAAAGAAACCATAAAGTAGAATCAGAAAATGATTGCTAAACTGTCAAGTCACTTGTGTATTCAACACTCAATTATTCATAAGGGCATTATCTATGGCAATATAAGAATTTCAGTCTAACCTCTGAGCCATCATTGTTCAGAAACACAGAGTACATATGATAAAAGCCAGGGAATGCACGGTGAAGAATGCAGGTCAAACCACTTATGGACAACCCAAGCTATAGATTCTTTGCAACACCTGAGATACATCGCAGTTTCAGGAAGTTCTGGCAATAGCAAGAGTGGCAATGGGAACTTTCACAATTGATTGACTCAGTATACTTACTCATCAATACTAAAGCTCAATCAACTTGGCACTTATTCTACTTGTCACTTATTCTTCTGCTATTCCAAGCCAGGTGTTTACCTGTTTTGCCTACTAACCTCTTATTCCTTTATTCTTCATGTTCTCTATTACATCCAAACCTGTTTCTCAGTGTTTCTCCTGATGAACATTGCTCTACAGAGTTAATCCTGCTCGTCAGTCTGTTAGCCATTGCCAGTAGAACTTGTATCTGTTTGAATAGTTCTCCACAGTGCCAGTGATTAACAGAGAGGTGCTAACAAGTATAGGCCATCTATTCAAATTCTTTTAATGTTAATAAAAGGTGCCAGTTACTTTACACAGATGACTGTACAAAAAAGCAAGGATCTCAGCGCCATCCTTTCTAAAAATTTTATATATACATATATATATGAGAGAGAGTTATTTTTAAAAATTGGCTTATGCAAGAGTAGGGAATGGCAATTCTGAAATATGTCAAGCAGGCCAGCAAACTGGAAACTTGAGCAGGAGTTGATGTTGCAGTCTTGAATCCAAAGACTGCCAGTTGAAACTGCAGGCAGGGTTCCTGTGTCACTGTCTTGAAGCAGAAATGCTTTTCCTTTAGGGAACCTTGGTTTTCGCTCTTATGGCCTTCAGGACTGCACGAGACCCTTTCACCTTATGGAGAGTAATCTGCTTTACTCAGACTTTACTGATTTAAATGTTAATTACAGGTAAAAAAAAAAAAAGTCACAAGAGCATCTAGACTAGTGCTTGACCGAACAACTGGGCATAGTAGCCAAGGTGACACATTGAATTCACCATCATACCCATGAAGGGTAAAGTTCCGTCTCCACGAAGGTTCAGCAACACCTCCTGACCAGGTCAGGATTGTATCCATTCCCTTGTCATTTTCTCTCGAAGTTGTTTCCTTATGTGTTTAGTTATTTTACATTTGCAGTTTCTTCTGGAGACTCCGGCTGCCCACCAGTTTGAAATTATTAGATAACAGCCCTGAAATATTTTGGTTCATTTCAAAAGTAAAAGGGCATATAAAGAGCTTACTATTAAATAAACACTTATTTGTTTGCATCCTCTCTGAATTATAAACAAAAAAAATCACAGTGGTTTATCATAAAAAATATTTTTGATTGATAAGGTAAAAAATTGGAACCCAGTGATTTGCGAAAAAGATTTGTTAGTAGTCTTTAGAGGGTCATATTGTCTCAGTTATTGAGACGCATACCCAAAAAGGGCTTTAACAAACCTTATCTGTGAACTGTAGCTGGTTTTTTTTTTTTACTCTTCAGAAGCACATTGTTTAAACCGTATTTTCAGAAAGATTTGGGGAAATAGAAATATTCTTAATTTTTATCTATGAAAAAATTTTGCGTAAGAGCAAATTCTTTTCTCACTGTCAAATTAATCAGCCAAATCAAACATACTTTGTGTCAAAGTCTGACTTCATTTTCAATTAGTTTTTTAATTCATATAAGTATGTTGTATGTATTTTGGAAAATGCTATGAAAATTGCTGATAAATGCAGAATGTATCCTGAAAACTAAATTACTATAAGCATCATGATTAAAATATATAGATCAATATATTTTTCATCTCTCTATTTGTCTTGGAAATGAAAGAAATGCTGTAAAGTATGATTATGTTTTAATAATACAGTGTAATGTAGGCTAAAAATATGTTATCTTCAAAGTAAAAATATGAGAAAACACATGACATTCCTTCAGACAATATACTCATGCACGTACCTCAATTCAGTGCTAGTATTCAGCTTTAGAGAATAGTGAAAAAAGACTCAACTATAAAAATTCAGAAATTACACTTATTCAGTTATTTAGAAATCATGGTCAATTTTCCTTTGTATTTAATGAAAGCAAAAGATGTGTGCTGCTACCAATGAATGTGCTCCAGCAGCTAGCATGTGATTTTATCCTTTGTTAATAGAACATTTTAAACATTTTATAAGATTAAATAAAGGAAAATTGCTTATACATTAAATAACTTTTGCATGGTATTATTTGATAAATTTGGTTTTAAATACTTTATTGAATAATGCCCACCGAATGTAAAATAATTATGTAAATTATTTTGATGTGGATTTTTATCCAGTGTAATTTGAAAAATAGAGTCTTAGAAAATATTTCGGTTGGATTTCAAAAACTCATATACTGCATTGACTGGTTGGTTAAAGCTGCTTCTCTTCTCAGTGGATAATAAATCCTTGGGAAATATTTGAACCTACTCTGTGCTTTATTCTTACCTGACTCCCTCAAGATTAGTTCATTCTTTGGCCATAATCCAGGGATAGAAGAGGTGAGATCATTAAAGAAAAATTTCCAGCTCGTCCAGTGTCTACACGCTATACAATACAGCTGATTTCAGAACATCCAGACAAAGGTCGAAGGACCTCATTTATGATGCCATGCTTTGTTCCCGAGACACTTTTATAACTAAGGGGAAAACTCTAAGCATTATGTAGTTTATAGAACCTTGGTTAATCATTAAAGGAGGTTTCTTTGGAAAAAAATAATTGCAATTTTAGATTCTTGGCACTATGGACTATTTTATGCCTTAGGGTGTTCAGAGAGTACTATTGAAGGGCTAGTGATGAGTGAAGAGTATGTCTACCTCTTACAAAGCAGGAGAAGGCTATTGTGAAAGGAGGGTGCGTGGTAGGAAGGAAAACCTATGTGACCGAGTAAGTGCCTTATGTTGAAACTGAGGAACATGGAAATAGATTTCCTTAAAATGGCAGAGTGCCCCCTATAAAGCCTTCGCATACCGCCTAGGGAAGGCACATTACCATTGGAAGATCACTCTGCCAAGAAACTAACCATTCTTTTCCCGTCTTCCTAGCTTCTAACAGTATGTTGTTGCAATGTCTTCATGTGCCTCATGCTTGTGAGTTTCTGCCTTATTTAAATAAAAAAACAAAACCTTTGTTATTTTAATGGGGTCCTGGAGGGAGAGATCTGCATGCATTAATAGGGCATTAGGTATGATTTAGAAGCCTTACACAAGAACTGTTCTTTATTCACGTTTACCACCAAAGCTGCTTAAAACACTTTAAAGTGAGTATTTATAAAGTTTTTTTTATTTCATATCATAAATAATTGTTTCTTTGAACAAATAAAAATGAGATGTAAATGTGCAAATACTAGAATTTCATATGATTTATTTGATTGTGGAATGGTATGTTTTGGGAAAAGCCAAAGAAATGGATGGTTTTAGTTGCTTTAAACAGTGAACATTTTTAGTTTCTGTTTGTTTGGAGTTCCACAGCTGCTGTGTGAAATTAATATACTTCTGTTACAAAGGAGAATGAGACCCAACTTTTTCTAAATTCTAAATTATAACTAAAGTTTTTTTAACTATATTTTATTGATTATGCTGTTACAGTTGTCCCACTTTCCCCCCTTCTTGTCCTCCACCCCTTTACCCCCCCTTTCCCCTCCCTTTAGTTTTGTCCGTAGGTCATACACATAAGTCCTTCTGCTTCTGCACTTCCTATACTATTCTTAACCTCCCCCTGTCTGTTGTCTACCTCCCATTTATGCTACCTGTTCTGTGCCCTATTCCCACCCTCTCCCCCTACCACTCCCCTGTTGATATTCCTCCATACCTCATATAACTCCCTTCAACATTTCATACAATAAAGGCTGGATGGTGATGAACTCCTTGAACTTGACCTTATCTGAGAAGCACTTTATCTCCCCTTCCATTCTAAATGAAAGCTTTGCTGGATAGAGTATTCTTGGATGTAGGTAAAGTTTTGGCACCTAGTGGTTAAAGCATAGTGGCAGTGCAATTGTATTCAAAACTTATAAAATCCAGTTTATGTGTCACTGTGATCAGTTTTCACTGATTTGTATGTGAAACAGATGTTAAATTTGGAATTGTACCTGTTAACAAATACCAAAATCAGAATGTTCTTTTGTTTATCCACAGCTGATTTCTCGAATTGAAGAGGGAGGTTTGGAAACTGAAGGCCTCTTAAGAATACCTGGAGCTGCTATTAGAATCAAGGTAATCCCTTGGTTGTGCTGATACAGTACTTAATTGTTTAATTACACTTTTGCATTTTTAAAAGCTAACTTGCCCTCCCACCCCCTTTTCCCATTGTTAGTGAATTAAACATAGCAATAAAACCTTTTGAAATTCAGCTTATATTTAGTTTGTCTGTAGTCTCTTCTAAGTTGTATTAAGTTTTGATTTTTTTTTGAAAATCACCACATTACCTATGATAATACCATGATAAACAAAGGGGCAGATGATCTATGCAAACATACGTAGGAATGAAAGTCAACAGGCAAACGACAAGAGCAGTTTCATCCTTCTAATGAGAAGAGAACATGATGAGTCAAAATATTAATAGGGGGCTGGTGATAGATTTAGTCAGCATGAATAATAGCAGTTCAGTTTTTTTTAAAAGGTAGGATGATAAGCTCCATTAGCTGAGTAGAGTAGGAGACTTGACATAATTCGTTTCAGTGAGCTGCCAAAATGAGACTCTGTCTCAGTCACTTTCCTGATTTGCACAGTTCCTTGTCTCATGGGATTCAGGGTAGCCAAGTCTGGCTTGTGAAAGAGGTCATTCCCAGAGGTCCTAGGTGGAGCCCCCTTGCCCCTTCCCCTACTTTCTGTTCTCTCAATAGGCATTTCCTTCTCACTGTCCTAGGATGCTGTGTATCCTCCTCCCTTTCTCTCTGTCGCCAACTCCTGATCCAGGGAATAAAACATCCAATGAGTGCATGGTCAAGGTGCAACTATCCCACAGACGATGCATAATTCATATGCCTCTCAGGGAATTTGCACTTTATGGAGCCTCTTACTTGGAAATATAGCTTCGTCTGGAAACTTCCTCTAGGAAAGTTTTGGTTAGCAGTCATTAACAATCTTCTTTACCTTATCCTCCAAATTCAGCTGTAGCTCTAAATTGAGATAGTACAAGTCACCGCCCACATCCAATATATTGTCTTCCTGAGTTTGCAAATCCAAGAGAAATTGGGTGGAGGGAAGAGATTTTCTCTGTCCATTTCCTTAAGACCTATCCCATATGACATCTTTAGAGCTGGATCAGAAAGAAATGACTCTGGGGGGGGGGGGGGGGGGCCCCCTCCTTGCTTGGGACGTGGCTGTGGAACTGCCAGGAGTGGAATTACTATTCATATGTCCCACATTTCCATCACCTGCTTATTTTGATAAGCTTCCTCAATTTAGGAGGCTAGTTTCGGCCTACTTGGCTCTTACTGCATCGCAATCTCAGTTTAATCGGATTCGAGTAACCTGATATATCCTGCTCACAAATTCCATTCAGCCTGTCTCCCCTGGGGTCCGTGTCTGGCACACAGAGGTCCTGAAACTGTTCTGGTGCTCTGTGAGTTTGATAAGTTGCCATTGTCTCCATTCGTTTGCAAACACCTACGGCAATTTCACCACCAGTCAATCATGGACATGGTATGTGATTCCAAGATAAGTTCTGTTGAGAAGTACATTCTCGTACAGAGAAAGACTCAGAAACAGGTAATGTGACTTCATATTACCCCTGTCAGCAAGAATACTTCTTCTCAGTTCACTGTTCATAGCATTCATTAGCAAAAATGTAATGGCCAACTCACAAGTCATAAACACATTTACTTAAGTACACAATAGCAAATATAGAGTGTATTTTATAAATATTTTGACTCAGTTGCTGGCAGAAGGATGAGACCAACTAAATGTAGTTTCTAAGAAGGTCAGTGAAGTGAGCTCAGCAGGCTCTACTCTTCAACTCAGCCTGGTGTCACACACCGAATCATGCAGTAGTTGGTCCTTTACAAATAAATAATATGCAAAATTTTGGTTGTCTTTTCCCCCTGCCCCACCAAATTTCTTATACTCTTCTCCCTCCCTGTTTCTCTCTCCCCCTTCCCTGTTCTTTCACCCATCTCTTCCCCCACCTCTCTTTCTCTTGCTCCCCATTTTTAGGTTTACCTTTATGTATTCACCAATGACAGAAACAATTGGGGTAGAGAAGGGAGCTGAATTGGAAAGAGCAAGTGTAATAAATTCACCTTATAAAAAGAACAAAGGACATTAATTTAGGATAACAGTTTCAAATAATAGAAGAAAGTGACAGGGACTTGGAAAGATTTCTAACATAATAGGATTTACACCCCAGTAAGAAAGCATATAGAAAATAGTGATTGTGAAACTAAATTGATTTATTACTGATAATTTGTCTGGCAAATCTCGTAGAGTCCTTGAGGTAAATGAACTAGGTGTTTCTCATTCTACGTGGAGCAAACCGTTTCCTGCAGCCGACAGCAGGGTGGCTGTGTGACTTAAGGCTCCTGCGTGGAAGACAGGTGTATTGATGTATTTCATGCCTCATTAGCTATAGAGTTTCGTTTTCGCTCTCCCAGGGGTGACTAATCAGAGGTAGCCTTCTGCTTTAGGCCCAGGGATGGGTTATGCATTTTGCTATGGAATGTACTTCTAAATAACTTAAAATATAGACTGTTTTTTTCCTAGTGAATCTTTGAATTTAATGAAAAATTATGGCACCTAAATAAACCCCCTAATGTAAAGATGATTTTAACTAATCTTTCAATTAAACCTTTAACTGTTTAAGGTTTGATTTATGTCCAGAAAAATATGTAAAGTTTCTGAATTTTGGGGGGCTTAGGTATCGTTTTCATTTGGTGAAGCACACCGGGGGTAGGGGAGTAGCACTTCGCTGAGTGACAGAGAAGCGTTGGCCCGTGGTGCTTTCAGATGTCTTTCTAAAAAGTAGAATCCCTTGTAAAGTGGGAAGTGGATCACATTCTCAGCAGGGAGAAAAAAAAAGAACGTACTTACTGGTAGCCTTTTTATTTTTCTTCTGCCTTTCAGAATCTTTGCCAAGAACTAGAAGCAAAATTTTACGAAGGGGCTTTTAATTGGGAAAGTGTCAAGCAGCACGACGCGGCCAGCCTGCTGAAGCTCTTCATCCGGGAGCTGCCGCAGCCGCTGCTCAGCGTGGAGTACCTCCACGCCTTTCAGGCGGTCCAGAGTAAGTCCCGTCCCTCTTTGGGGCAGTCTTTGTGCTTCTGCCACCCCTGCTAATTGTTTTAACAACACTTCACATCATAAGGAATGTCATCAGATGTATTTGGGTGCACACATCGCGTCGCCGATGTCAACGGGTGCCCCACGGTCCCCTCTGCCGTTATAAATACACATCTCGGAGTAAATAGAAAACAGAATGTTCTCTTTGGGTACAAATTAATTATGTGTGCTTTAAGCAATGCAGTATATTTTCATGTTAAAACTTGGAAGCTTCACATTTCTCTTATAATAGAATGAGTCACGTAAGATCTCTGGTACAGTTTTCTTGCCAAGTGTTAATAGCAACATTTACTGGAGAAGCTGTGGATTAACAGTTATCATAAAAGCATGAGGAGATGGGGCAGCGCCTGTGGTTATTTTCTGAAAAATTAACTTTCTGAAATGGTCCTGCAGAAACATGGAACAAATCACGTGACCGCCTCATGGGTGGAGGGCAAGAGACTTCTTAAATCTTGCCATTTTGTACTCTTGGGCAAGCTCCAAATTAATGTTTCAGATAGTTCTCCATTCCTTTCTATGAACACAGAGATCATCTGAGATTTATATACTGGCATAATTATACCTAATAGTCCACAGAGGCCAAGAGAAAAGGAAAGATGTCACATTCTGGTGACCACATGTTTCACTTCCAATTTGGGACGCATTTGAGAGTACAAGGGGGCAACTATTAATGATTATGGTGAGCGGCAGTGCCAACCAGAACTATTCCAGGCTATTGTTTTTTAAAATTTTATTGAGGTACAATTGATATAAAAACCCATATATGTACAAAGTAATGATTCAATATTTATATATGTTGTGAAAGATCACTGTAAGTCTAATTAATATCCATCACTATACATAGTGATCGACATTTTTTTCTTGTGATGAGAACTTTTTAAATCTACTCTCTTATTATCTTCCAAATATGCAATGCAGCACTATGAACTATAGCCACCACGCACTCTGTTACGTCCCCATGATTGATTTATGCCATGACTAGAAGTTTGCACCTTTGGACCCTCTTCACTCATTTGCTCCTGCCCCAGCAAAAACCACCAATCTGTTCTCTGTACCTATTAGCTCGACTTTTTTTTTTTTTTTTTATAGATTCCGCATATAAGAAAAATCATATGTTACTTGTCTTTCTCTGTCTGACTTATTCCACTTAGCCTACTGCCCTCCAGGTCCATCCAGGCTGTGCAAATGGTGAGATGTCAGCTTTTTAATGACTGCATAATATTCCATGTGTGCCCGGCTATTCTTAAAGCATGTCATAGTGGGATGATTCCTGTGGGTCATAGCATAACATTTCTTCAGAACTTCCAGGCGGATGTGACTGAAACCATCTGCTTAAAATATTTCTTAGTAGTTGAGTTGTGCTATTTTACACACATTCTTTGGATGTGGATTAAAGGACCAAACGCCAGAATGACTCCAAATATCCGTAAGTGCTAAGTGGGGTATAGGCTACCAAAAGTGATAAATGATAAATACCTCTTCTACTCTTTCATTGCTGTTTGGTTTCCGGATTCAATCCACAACTGTCTATTGAACGCCCGGTGTGCTCCGGGCTCTGTGTTCCATATTGCTGCAGGAGCTGATGGACTCTCAGCACGTAGTTGATGCACTCACCATGAACTGGAACAGGCTTACCTGTTACAGGTTTCCCCCGACATCGTATCATGAGGGTCCAGTCTTTCAGGCCCATTCACTGGGGACTAAAGCCCATGCAGCCGGTGAAAGGATTGTCCACACACTGCTGTGTGTCAGCCAACACCAGGCCGCAGGGCACGTGATTGCGTGGGAACTGAGCATTCTGAGAAGGAAACTGAGGCAGCAGCTGCTTCTCCTGATCGCCCACACGCACTCGCTCAGCAAGGCTTGCTGCTCAGTCACTGTCTTACGTTTCACAGGGTCGTTTATGTCAAATAACTTTTTTCTCACAAAATGAAAAAAAGAAAATAATGGAAAATGTTCAGCAAAGAAAAGAGTTCCGATTTATTTAATCTGTCTGCAGATCTCCCAACCAAGAAGCAACAGCTACAGGCTTTGAACCTCCTTGTCATCCTCCTGCCGGACGCGAACCGAGACACACTGAAGGTCAGTGGGCCGTTTACCTTCAATATCCCTCCGCTCGGAGCAGGGAGCAGAGTCACCTTTCATTATTTGTTGCAAAACAGTACGCTATCCTCATGGAAATAGTAGTAGTAATCCATAAAGAAAGGACCTGTTTTTGAGAGATGGTGAAAGTCTAACTCTTTATTCACTTATGTACTAGGTTAGTCATGTTAATGGTATTTTGTTTTTAATTTTTACTGTGCCATTTCTTCTCCCCAAACAGATGATTTGAGGTACATTTATTAATAGGAACATGGGGTTTTTCTACTTTTTTTCCTTCTTTCTATTTTTCTGCATTTTCCAAATTTTGTTTAATGAACGTGTATTAGAAAGGTGAAAAACGAATGTTTACAAAAGAAAATCCTGAGTCATCATGTAAAACCCACTATTAACTAAATGTTACATTTGTTTGGAGTTTGAGATAAGTCATCATGTTGATTTTTAAAATGTTTTGTTAGCCAAAAGATAGACCAACTCAAACAAATTCTAGTCATTTCTCTAAGGGCTTACCCTGAGTTGCTGATTTATATCACGATTTTGAAGTGTTTTGGACTAGTATTACATGGTTTAATACCATTTATTATCAGTGTTGTCATAGTCTTTTATAATAATCAGTGGATTGTTCCACATTGATTTATTTTCCTTAATGAAAAGAGTTCATAAGGTATTTATGAAGGGTTTAGTTATAAACTTTTATAAAACAAAAGGAGGGAAACTTCAAAAGTGTAATTTAGAAAGAGTATTTACCTTAAGTTTCACTGTTGCCTTAAGAAGATTTTTTTTTCCAGGTAAAAGGGGGACCTTTACCCTTTTACTCCCTACATTTCTTTCTATTTAAAAAGAAATATCATGTCAAGAAAACAAAATCACCATTTGGTCAGTCTTAGAACTGTTTCCCTGTATCTCATTAAGATTCCTTGACTTGAAACTAGGTGAGCGGTACTTCTTTCACGCCCAGGGAGTGAACGCTAGCACTCCATTGATCTGGATTAAAGCAGCTGATGAGGATTACTGGTGTGAAGACACTGCATTGCTACAGGAGACCTTCCAAAGAGTTATTCCCATTACTAAGTCAGGAAAAAACAACAACCCGAAACAATCTGTGGCTTAAGTGATTGTCAAACGAGTCACTGAGGACGCAGGTTTAGGTGCCGTTTTGTTCTGGGGGCAGAGGCCAACTCCAGAGAGGGTCACATTCAAATATTGTGTGGCTGTGGCGGCTGTGTAAGGAGGTACGGCTGGTGGCTGAACAGGAGCATCTGGCCCAGGACAAAGTGGGGACTGATTTCCAAGTCTGTTCTCTGCCTGCTAGCAATGCCCTTAACTCAGGGCTTCAACTCTCTGGAAAGAGGAATTTAATCCATCTTTTTCTTATTCACATAAAGGTGAATGACCAATATCAGGTGGGAACTCAAAGACACACGATTGACTTAAAATATGTCTGCATTCAAATGAGTTCAACCAACTGTGGGAGGAAACGCTTATTCTGATATGGTTACTATTGGGCAAGGCTGCTCTAGAACTCATTTTTGTACTTGGCCTTCAAAATCTGAGGCAGTTATTTTAAAAGTTCTGTTTCAAAATACATTTTTAAAAATTTTGGGTAGTTTTAATTTTTGTATATAAGTTACTGGGAGTACAATTTTATAAGCAAGGTTGGAAATACTTTGGGGGGGTGAAAAATTGGAAAACATGAACAAGTCATTTTACTAATTTACATAAGCTTGAGGAGCTTAAGTAGCCAGCTCTGACAAAGGTTTTAAACAAGAATTCTAATGAGAAATATGGAAACAAGTATACCATACATTAGAGGATAGACCACTTAAATTCAGTTCCTTAAAAGACAAGGGAAACTCTAGTACGAGGTACTTTCAGGACACGCAGGAGGAACTTCCCCAGCGTCTGCCGTGCTCACGCTGCCCCTCAGCCACATTCGGAGGGACAGGGTTACATGCAGGACGGTGTAGGTTAGGAGGCACCGAGTGAAACACCACGCCATTGTTTAAGCATAAAGCTATGGGTATCTTTGGGCAAGTGGCTTGACCAGGATTTTTTTTTTAACCTTGGATTATTGTGCATTTGGATCAATGATCATACCTTTCTTTGACTTGGAAGAGTAACAAAGACTGATGTTAAGATATCAACAATGAAGCCATATAAATATAATTATTGGCATTTATCCTTTTTTTAGTTTTAAAAAAGAATTTAAGTGCATGGGGTAACATTAGCTAATGAACATTATATAAATTTCAGGTGTACAACTTCATAAGACAACATCCTTGTGCTCTGCGGTGCGCTCACCTCCTGACGCCCTCCATCGCCACGTGTTTGACCCCTTGCGCCCTCTTCCCCCCGCCCCCACCCTCTTCCCCTCTGGTAACCGCCGCTCTGTTGTCTGTCTGTGAGTTTGTTTAGTCTTGTTTGTTCATCTGTTGCTTTTTTATACCGCACCTATGAGTGCAATCATGTGGTTCTTTTCTGACTTACTTTACTTAGCATAGTGCTCTCAAGATCCACCCATGCTGTCCCAAATGGTGGAACGTTGCCCTGCCTTGTGGCCGAGTAGTATTCCATGGCATCCGTGTGTGACATCTCTTTAACCAGTCATCCATCAAAGGACACTTAGGTTGTTTCCATGTCTTTATTGTGAATTACGGTGTAATGAACACAGAGGTACATCTATCTTTACAAATAAGTGTTTTTAAAATTTTTGAGTAGATACTTAGAAGGGGATTGCTGGGTCATATGGTGGCTCTAGTCTTCATTTTTTGAGGAAGTTTGTTAACACACACCGGGTCGGTTAGTCCTGGCAGGCTTGGAGGGTAGCATTTCCACTTAACCAATGGAGAGGCTTCGAAGAGCAGAGATTTCAGAAGGATACGCTAAAATCACACATAACTAGTAAGTAGCTGTGCTGGAATTGAAACTAGGTTTTCAGAGAGTATGTCCAGTGATACTATAAAATACCAGGACGATGATAAATACTTTTTTAAAAGGGCAGTTCTTAAAGTTCATTTGAAGACAAAGTACATTTGAAGACGAAGTTCTTTCAGCAAGGGCTAGGCTAACATTTTGTTAATTTTATATCTATACACACTCACATTCTAATATTCTAAGAGTAATATTTTGAATAACCTTATTGCACACCATGATTAAAATGGTTCATTACCTAATCTTTGTAATTTATGCTCATAAAGAAAGAGATACACTGATCCCTAAGTAATTATTCTGCCCTCTGGAACAAAATTAAATATTTTTTCCAAACCTCACCAATTAATCTTTTGTCCTCATTGGAGAAGGTATTATTTCTATAAAACCTTGTGCTCGGATTACAATTTAACTTTCTGAGCACAGCATCAGAAATTAGATACATAAATCTTATCGTTAGATATTGAGGCTATGCATTGAATTTGCTTTAGATTTTTGAGATCTGTATAGCAGCCAAATTTGACTCAAGATCCACGTGTTAGGAGCCCTCCCCCCCACCCTCCGAAATGCTGTGAGAGATGAATACTTTTCCCTACTTTTTCCATTTTGGTGTAGTTTATTTGACATTTTTCAGGTAGGGGTTTTAAACTAAATCAGAAAATGTGATTCTTTTAGTAATTAAGAGTATAGAAACAAAAGCCCGATAGACCTGACATTAAATTGCTTCTGAACCGTTAGCTAGCTGCAAGACCTCTGGTGAGTCGCGTACATTCTCTCAGACATTGCTTCCTCGTCTGCGAGTGGGGACAGTCACAGCGTCTCTCTCCAGGAGGGATTAAGTGGGGTGAGCTCGCTGATGTACATGACACAGCGCCTCGCCCACGGAGAACATTGAGTACCTGTGCAGTTCTTGCTGTTGATCTGGACCCAAATAATTCAAGAAAGAAGGCGAAGGAAGAACTTAAAGCTCCAAGCCCTATGAGGAGGGGGTCACCTGCCTGTGGCTTTTGGGCGGGACAGGTTCAGAGGACACCTGATGTTGGCAGTAGAGGTGGGAAGTGGGTGGCATCAAACTGAGGATAAACTAGCTCGTTCTGGTGAAAAGTTTCTTTTTATTCATTTATTCATTTTTTAAGACTCTCTCCTTTGTCTCTCTTCGTTCCCTTTTCTCCCCATCATCATCTCTGCTGGTTTAGACTTCATGTCAGCTAGCTATTGGGTACCCCAAAGCAAATGAAACTGAGGTTAAATGAGCCTTTTTAAGGGAAGGTTTTTTTTTTTTTTTTTAATTCCTGGAGATAAAAGCACAGATTCCTGAAGCAAGTAAATAGTTGTACGCTATTTTAAATGTCTTCCCAGTGCTTTATGGCTCTGGGGGAGCATTGGTCTGACTCTTCTCCGTGCCTGTCCCCACCACGTGGTTCAGACGTGTGCCCTCTGCCCCGTTCCCCAGCAGCACGGCCCCGGGTACGAGCAGAGCACCTGCTCAGGGCGCGTTAGCCGAGCGGGGAGGCTTTGGTGACAAGGCCTGCTGCATGTAAGCCGGCCGACTATGGTTTTGCACGACTTATTTTTTTTAACTAAATAAGAATCCCATATGCTGCATTGCTCTAATCTCTCATCTTTATGTACAACACAAATCTCAGACTCATTTCTGTTTCAGGCCCTGCTTGAATTTCTCCGAAGAGTAATAGACAATAAGGAGAAAAATAAGATGACAGCCATGAATGTGGCAATGGTCATGGCTCCAAATCTGTTCATGTGTCATGCGTTGGGTTTGAAGTCCAGCGAACAGCGGGAATTTGCAATGGCAGCCGGGACAGCAAATATCATGTACTTACTGATTAAGTATCAAAAACTTCTGTGGACAGTAAGTATGTATTTTTAAGCTCTGTTAATGAGTGTGGACACCTAGATTCTGAAGTCTTTTTATTAATTATTATATTCTCTTTAAGGAGGTAACCAGATAGGTGATTTCAAATGTGATTTAAAAAAATCATACTTGAACAATAAAAAAGTTTAAAAAAAGAAAAAAGTAGATAAAAAATTTGAATAATTGAAATCTTAAAAAAAATCCATTTATTAAACCTCAGTTTATAAAATAGTGACACTATTTCATTACTTCAATTTGGTCAATTCTAAAATATTCTGTTTGCTAATGTAACTTTTGAGGACTAATTGTTCCTGGATTATTGCTAGATACCTGCCAGCTCCTGTGTGTTTGTGAGTTTTTTCTCTCTCTTTGGACAGGAAAGGCTAGTTGGCCATTAGAAGGAGACTGTGGGTTAGCTAATGGGTAGGTTGTGGAAAGGTGGCCACTGAAGGGACCAGCCATCGAGGTGGTGGCTCCCCATGCCAGTCCCCTCAGGCTGTCTCCAGCCTTAGCAAACCAGGCCTAGATGAAGGCCACTGTGTCCTTGAACCTCAACCAGCCTCTTTGGGAACCTGCACAGGTAGGTAGTAGACTGCATCCTGAGGACGCCCTGGGCACGTGGTAAACGGGTAATACAGTGCCATTCCTTGGACTGGTTTGATGAAGAGTGCACGCACATGGCATAGTCTCATCAAAGAGACAAAACCTTTACTTCTTCCGATTAAATAAATAAATATGATTATTTCCATAGTTTATAATGGTGCCGCTTGTCTTTCCGTTCCAAACTTAATTTCATGTCTCCGTAGATTCCCAAGTTTCTTGTCAACCAAGTGAGGAAGCAAAACACCGAAAATCTTAAAAAGGATAAAAAGACAATGAAGAAATTGCTGAAGAAAATGGCTTATGACCGAGAAAAATATGAAAAGCAAGATAGGAGTACAAATGATGTAAGAGAAACTTGAAGTTATGTATTTATACAGATTTCAGTATTGATTTCAATGTCCC
>PVJI01017846.1:0-34694 GCA_004026765.1 Micronycteris hirsuta | reverse complement strand
AAGACTGTCAGCTGATTTCTCAAAGGGAACCTTGCAGGCAAGAAGGGGCTGGACAGAGGTGTTCCAAGTCATGAAAGGCAAGGACCTACATCCAAGAATACTCTATCCAGCAAAGATTTCATTTAGAATGGAAGGGCAGATTAAGTGCTTCTCAGATAAGGTCAAGTTCAAGAAGTTCATCACCACCCAGCCTTTATTGCATGAAATGTTAAAGGGAGTTATATGAGGTTTGGAGGAATATCAACAGGGGAGTGGTAGGGGGAGAGGGTGGGAATGGGGCAGAGAAGAAGTAGCATAAATGGGAGGTAGACAACAGAAAGGGGGAGGTTAAAGTAGTATAGGAAGTACAGGAACAGAAGGACTTATGTGTATGACCTATGGACAAAACTAAAGGGAGGGGAAAGGGGGGTAAGGGGGTGGGGGGCTAGAAGGGGGAAAGTAGGACAACTGTAGCAACATAATCAATAAAATATAGTTTAAAAAAATGATGGCCATGGTATGAAGAAAAGGCAATCCAAAGATATCCTTTACTTGACACTCAGGAGAGCAATCAGGTGACATCAGATAAACTGGAAAATATACATACTTTTCCATATACCAAACTTACTTTCACCTGTCTATTCCAGATAAATTTTACTGTAAGAAGTATCAATTGAGTGACCACCTATACCCTCTGCCTAAAACTTGTATATGTTTTCTTTTAAAAAGCTTTAAGTATTATGGATATACAAAAACTACACATTCAGTACTTTTGAAAATTTTATATATATATAAAATCATCACTAAATTCAAGGTAATAAACCATTCCCTCCAAAAATTTCTTCCCCCTTTTCTCATGGTAAAAACACTTAATATGAGATATACCTTCCTAACAAAATTTTAAGTATACAATACAGTATTGTTAAATATAGGCACTATGTTGTATAGCAGATCTCCAGATTTTATGCTTCCTGTGTGGGTTCTTCAAGTGACAAGAAAGCTCATTAGAGAATAAGTTGCTGTAGTAAAACACAGAAACAATCTAATTTTATAATAATAGTGGAATGAATAAATTTTGATATTTTTTACAATTAAATATAGAACGACTTGGTTAAAACTCGAGAATGCAATGGTGAGTGAAGAAAGCAAGGTGAAGAATACATAGATTTTATAAAGTAATATGGATGATTATAAACATCTGTAGCAAAATAATAATAAATTGCTCTGGAAAACTTGTACCATATTTAACATAATGCTGTATTTGTAATTGAAGGAGAGAGATAGGTCCATATAGACAATGAGTAGAATTGCAACTCTAAATGTAATATTTAATTTCATTAAAAAAAGCTTTGGTGAAAAAAAACCCACAGTTTTAAAAATCAATATAAAATCTATATAAGTAGATACAAACTAACATTATCGAAGACTTAGTAAGTGCCTTTTTCTGAGTTAGAACATAGACTCCAGAGCCCAAATTCCTAAGTTTGAATTCTGCTCTGCCATTTACTACACATATTGCTTTGAACAAATTTATTACCCTTTCTAAGATTAAACCTATTTTTCTGTAAAATAAAATAATAATTGCACCTACCTCAGCATTACTGTGATAATTTAATTGTATGACTCATTTATAAAGTGTTTTTTTTTATAGTGCCTGGCATTAACAATGGTTCAATAAATGTGAATTACCTTATCATTAGCCTATGAATCCATGCAGTCTCTCCCCAGAGCCTCACTATGATAGTTGAAGCAGAAATCAAACTGAAAACATTATGATGAGAACGCATGTTTTAATTTTTCCATCTTGTAAGTATACACACTGGTGATGATATCATGAGCAGGAGGAGCGGCATCCTATTTTTTATTAATTAATACAAGACCTTAAGGATAGGCCAAGTGTGGTGAGCTGTTTTTTTCATCAACTGACACATAATATCATGTCCATCAATTTAAGCAAATTAAAATTAAAATAGGAAATTTAACCAATGATTTTACAAAATATGAATATGAAATTAAATTATTGCTTCAAAAGTATGTATTAATAGTTATATTATTGCATAGCCTAAACTATACTGCAAAATGAATTATCAAACTGAAAAACATCAATTGCTTGTCAATACAGCATAAGGATTAAATATTTACCAGTGGAGGGAATTGCAGCCAAGAGCTCTATAAATATGTAGTATAAAATTTGCTGAATTTGAGTCTGTTTCCCAAATTTATAATTATTTTTTCCTGAACATTTAAATATACAGCAAAATTGAAGGTTAGAACAGAGATAAAGAAGATATTTGCAAGAGTCATTTAAACTAGAAAGACTTTTTCCTGCCTGGCCTAGTTAACAGATTTGTGCTGAGGTGGCGTTACTCAGAGTGCTTGCCCTTGAGAATACATGCTTTTTTATTTATTCCTCAGGTTTTTCTCATTTAAACTTTTACTGGGTTTCTTTCATAATTCCTCAGGGGTCACCTGGCCTCCTTTTCAGACTAAATGCTTGAGTGGCTACCGAAGTCAAACTGGTAGCCACTTGGGTTCAGAGATGCCCTTTCCAAGACTTCATAAATTCTGTAGGCCCCACACAGCAATAAAACACAGCCCCTCAAGGATGCAGGCCTATTATTCTATATTTCACTGCAACAGTCAGATTGAGTGAAAATGCTCTAACATTTTGCCATGTTTCTTTTTTGTAAAACCAGAGAAGTATAAGATGTTCAAGAGGTATTTAAATTGTTTCAGACACAACAAAATTTCAAACTCTTCTCATCTCTATGTGGACCTCTAGATCAAAAAGAATTAAAAACAGAATAGAAACATGTTAAATGTCAGGCTTACTTACATATATGCTCATACATATGTACCACTGTGAAATATCCTATTAAGGTTTTTAAGACATTTTATAGATGCAGTATTTTGTTAACTTTTATATAAACATATTTGTATAGGTAAAAATAAATTTTGCATCAACAAATTTACTTTGGAACATTTTAGCTTTTAGTTATCACTTTAAGACATAAATAATGTGATGTATAGAACAAAAAGGCAGAACTGACTATGTCTTCAAATATGTGTAAAAAATCTTTGGTGTTCACTTCTAAAAAAAATAAATAAAAAAAAAACGTAACTTCAGAAGGTAACCTATTTTAGAAAGTTACTTTGTGATTTCTCCCATGAAGACTCCGTGAAATGAAGAAAGGCAGGAACACCATTATTAGAAATCACAGTTGATGGATAGAAAAGTGAATTGTCTCATTCTTGAATGATTGAAAATCCTGTATAGGGTATAGGTTTGGATAGAAATAGGCATAATCTTGTATGAAAACGTAAAAACATCAATTTTGATTAAAATCTATTGTTTTTTTAGATTTTATTTATTTATTTTTAGAGAGAGGGGAAGGGAGGGAGAAAGAGAGGGAGAGAAACAGCAATGTATGGTTGCCTCTCACATGGCCCTCACTGGGGACCTGACCTGCAACCCAGGCATGTGCCCTGACTGGGAATCGAACCGGGACCGTCTGGTTCCCAGCCCGCGCTCCATCCACTGAGCTATGCAAGCCAGGTAAAATCTATTTTTGAAGTAAAACTTGTGAAGAGATATACTCTTTTATAATCACCCATTTTTTAAAGTTGTTTTTTAAGTTTGTAATTTTGTATTTTAGCACTGACTATCATTAATGCCTTTAGGTTGGAAAATGGTTTACAAAAAATAGTTAATTCAAAATGTATACTATATATTCAGGATATTTTGGCAAACTAAATTCAACACAGTGTCTGAAACTGCATTTTTATATTAAAATATTTTTGTGCAGAATAATTTAGAACCATAGCTAAGGCTGTTATTATTGATTATATAAATATAGCATTCACACTGTCTATAAAATTTATAGTATTGTCCAATTACTTTAATCAATCATTCTATAAATAGTTATTGTGCATCTTCTATGTACTATGGTCTATCTTGAGCATGGGAGATACAGTAGTGAAAAAGCAGACAAAAGCTCAGCCCTCCAGCAGTTTACAAAAAAACAGAGACAATAAACAAGTGTGTGTATGCATATTGAATTTTTCACATGTTAAACAGTGATAATTACTAACAAAAACTAAAAAAGGGAAGGGAGAGTCATAGACTGTCAGGGTTTTAGAGAGGTTGGCCAAGAATAGCTCCCTTGGTAAGATATTTTAAATAAAACCTATAGAAAGCAGCCCGCCTGGTGTAGCTCAGTGGATTGAGCATGGGCTGGGAACCAGAGGGTCCCGGTTCGATTCCCAGATGGGGCACATGCCTGGGTTGAGGGCCAGGTCCCCAGTGAGGGCCATGTGAGAGGCAACCATACATTGCTCTTTCTTCCCCCCTTCTCCTCTCTCTGAAAATAAATAAATAAAATCTTTTATAAAAATAAAACCTGCAGAAAGCAAAGGCACTTTCCATGTTGACATGTGATGTCAGGGTCAGTAAGTGAATTCTGGAGATTCTCATGTCAGGGGTCTCTCATCAAGAAGGTCGGTGTGCATGGTGACCAATATGAGTAGTAGAGAAAAGAGAATATTGGAGAGGTAAAGAGGTCTTCAAGCATGCAGGCATTATAGTTAAAAGATACTGGGTTTTACTATGAATGAGTTGGGAAGACATTCAAGTCATTTTAGCAGAGGAATGACATTTTAGTTGAATTATTCTTACTGTTTGTTTTTTCTTTTGAGGAGACTGCAAGTGGCTATGACAGAGGCAAGGAGACAGATTGGAGGCTATGGAGATATTACAGCATTTGCGTGAGAGATGATGGTAAGCTGAAACGGTAAAAAGTGCATGAATTCTATACATTTTAAGCTATCAGGATGTATTGACAAATTGGAATTAGAGTCTGGGAACGATAAAGACAGAGAAATCAGGGGGCCTCAAGTTTTGGGAACTTAACACCTTCAAAAATGTGGGTGCATATAACTAAGACAGGGAGAATGACAGGAGTTGCAGATCTATGTAATTCATGGACTTGCTTTTGGATCTAGTAGGAAATGCCAGTCAGAAATATAGGAGAAAGAGATGGGCTGGAAATATCATTCAGGGAATCATCAGCATAGAGATATTATATCTATCTATTGGACTGAATGAAGTAAGCTACAAAGTGAGGATATAAAGGAGAGAGGAGACTCTCCAGGACTGAGCATTGGGATAAGCAACATTAAAAAGGACGAGGAGATAATGAAGAACAACTAAAATAGAAAATAATAAATAGGAGGAAAAATAAAAGTAATACCAAGTGATCGTGGCATCCTGAAAGCCACAGAGGGAAACTGTTTCAAGGAAAAGAATTATCTCAAATCCCTTTGACACACCCTATAGGGTAAGTCTCAAGAAATAACCATAGGACTGTGTGGTCTTTGGGGAACTTGACATAGATAGCAGTTTCAGTAGGTTAGCATCAAAAGTTTGATTACAGAGCACCCATAGAAGTATGGGAAGAGAGAATAAACATGGACACATATTCCAGGAGTTTTCTTGTAATACAGAAAGAGTAGTGATGAGGTACCTGGTAGAAAAAGTGAGGGCTATGATGGAATTTTAAGTTGAGTAAAATCGTAGTATGAGTGTATGGCAACAATAAAGGAGACCTAGAAAGATCATAAAACATGTGCCGATACAGAAGGGTTAGAGGAGTGCCTGAGTAGTTCTAGGTGGGGATGGGGTGCAAGAGGTTATCTAGTGATAAGCAGTGGATGAAAACCTTAGTGAGGACATTTTATTTTACTCATCTAAGTCATTTTAAGAGAAAGGCTTACCTAACCACCATAAGCTCCTCTAGACCCCAACTAGCAAAGCACACTTTTTTCCATTTAGATTATTGTATTTTTCTACATGTAATAATTAACACAATTAAACTGAAATAAAAACATGTCACCCAATGTGTAATGACTGAAGCATAATATGCTTATTTAATATTCATTTGTTAGTCTAAAATGTTCCTGATCACTGGGTAGTTGTTTTTATGGGGACTCAGGACCAGAGACTCATCTCATTTTCAGTGCAATTTATTTTAAGGCCTTGTTATGGCCACGGGGACAGTTGATGAAGTGAGACCATAGGAGAGAGAGCTACCTCATAGGCCTTGAGAAGAAGTGGCCACACATGATTTATGTTCACCTTGCATTTGGGAGAAATAGCCACTAAAATGAGACCACATCGCAGGTATATTTGAAAAGAGAACAGATTTTGGTGAAGCTTGCTTAACATGACCTGATATATTATATGTGTTCTTCCCACTCTGCTATGACTAGAAAGTAAGCTTCATAAAAAAGTTTTATTCATTATATTTCTAATGCCTTGAGGACAGCCATGCAGGTACTAACCCTAAGTAAGTATTTCCTAAATGAATTAATTGGAATCACATACACTTACTTGTCCTAAAAAGTTTCCCCTAAGTCAGAAAAGGAAGTTATGTCAGCATTCAGGATGAAGTATCCATCTGCCAATTTTACTAGGTTTTGCTTAATAAGCTTCAACTTCAAAATGTATTTTGAACTGTTTCCCACAACAGAGGACAAAAATAAACTAAAAAAAAAAAAAATGTTTCCAGTGTTATGACAGATAAATACAAATTTAAAAACTTCATTTGATATGGTTCAATGTGCTGGCTTTTTTTGCCATTTTGCCATTTTTTACAATTTAAGAATTACTAAATTCTTATACCAAAAATGAAACATCAGAAGCAGAAATTAGGAAAAAAATCCCATTTGATATAGTAACAACATACAAAATAAAGTACCTAGGAATAAACGTAACCAAAGAGGTAAAAGACCTGTACTCAGAAAACTATAAAACAATGAAGAAAGAAATCATGGAAGACACAAACAAATGGAAACATATACCATGCTCATGGATCAGAAGAATCAACATCATCAAAATATCCATACTCCCCAAAGCAATTGATAGATTCAATGCAATCTCTATCAAAGTAGCAATGGCATATTTCACAGATATAGAACAAACACTTCAGAAATCTATATGGAACTATAAACAACCCCGAATATCTGCTGCAATTTTGAGAAAGAAAAGCAAAATAGGAGGGATCACAATACCTGATATCAAACTGTATTATAAGGCCACTTTAATCAAAATAGCCTGGTACTGCCATAAAAACAGACAGGTAGACCAATGAAACAGAATAGAGAGCCCAGAAATAAGCCCAAGTCTCTATGGCCAATTAATTTTCAACAAAGGGAGGAGCAGCATAAAATGGAGTAAAAATAGCCTCTTCAACAGATGGTGGTGGGAACTCTGGACAGCTACATGCAAAAAAATGAAACTCAAGCACCAGCTTACACCATACACAAAAATAAATTCAAGGTGGACAAAAGACTTAAATATAAGTCATGACATCATAAAAATCCTAGAGGAAAACATCCATAGAAAAATCTCAGATATTCCACACAGCAACATCTTCACTGATATGTCCCCTAGAGCAAGGGATATAAAAGAAAGAATAAACAAATGGGACATCATCAAAATAAAAAGCTTCTGTAGGGCTAAAGAAAACAGTATTAAAATAAAAAGCCAACCAAATGTATGGGAAAACATATTTGCCAATGATACCTCAGATAAGGGTTTGATCTCCAAAACATATAAAGAACTCATATGACTCCACTCCAGGAAGACAAAAAACCCAATTAAAAAGTGGGCAAAAGACTTGATCAGACACTCCTCCAAGGAGGACATACAGAGGGCCCAGAGACATATGAAAAGATGCTCAGCATCACTAGCCATCAGAGAGATGCAAATTAAAACCACAATGAGACACCACCTCACACCAGTCAGAATAGCCAACATAAACAAATCAACAAACAAGTGTTGGAGAGAATGTGGAGAAATGGGAACCCTAGTGCACTGTTAGTGGGAATGCAGACTGGCACAGCCACTGTAGAAAACAGTATGGAATTTCCTCAGAAAACTAAAAATGGAACTGCCTTTTGACCCAGCAATTCCACTGCTGCGATTATACCCTAAGAGGCCTGAAACACCAATCCAAAAGAACCTATGCATCCCAATGTTCATAGCAGCACAACTTACAATAGCCAAGTACTGGAAGCAACCTAAGTGCCCATCAGTAAATGAGTGGATCAAAAAACTATGGTACATTTATACAATGGAATTCTACACAGCAGAGAGAAAGAAGGAACTTCTACTCTTTGAAACAGCATGGATGGAACGGGAGAGCATTATGCTAAGCGAAATAAGCCAGGTGGTGAGGGACAAATACCATATGATCTCACCTTTAACTGGAACATAATCAACAAAAGAAAAAAGCAAGCAAAATATAAGCAGAGACATTGAAATTAAGAACAATCTAACAATAGCCAGAGGGGAGGGGGGAGGAGACTGTGGGGAGACGGGTTTTCAGGAACTACTATAAAGGACACATGCACAAAACCAAGGGGGAGGGTGGAAGCAAGGGAGGGAAGTGGGTTTGGATGAGGTGAGGGGAGGGTAGCGGAGAAAATGCAGACAAATGTAAAAGAACAACAATAAAGTAATTTAAAATTAAAAAAAGAATTACGAAATTATTTTATATATACATATATGTATGTGTAATATACATGTATGTATAATATACACTATTATGCATTAATATGCATAATATACATTTTATTATCCACTAGATGTGAGATATATACATATATGTACGTATGCATATGTATGCATAAGGTGTATACATGTATATAACATACATATATGCATAATTTATATACATATCACATCTAGTGGATAATAAAATTAATTCAACACTTTTTATCCAGGAGAAATTAATGAAAGTTCCATTATTATGATTTTTTAAAACTTTCAACTTCCCCTAATTGATTTGACTATTCCCTAGCACTGCTAATATAGGAAGAATAAAAGAAGAATTATAATATTAAAATTTATAGTTATATTGAGTACCCACAAATGTCATCAAACTTAGTTAACAATTTGGGTGCTTTCAATTTAGTAAATAGAACTTATCTAAACAATAATATTTTACATTATTATATTAACTGTGGAAAATTTATGTTTTAAAAATATTTTTATATGTAAAAAATTGTTTGTTATTGAATTATATGACCTCTAGTTATACCACCACTTGCTTAATCAGATTTTTAGAAGTTTGGACCTTAAATGGTTAAGAACTAATTATAACAATCTGTTTTTGGATATTAATGTTGAGTTACTCCCAGAAGAAACTCCAGCTGGTATACAACAACTGTGGCAATGTACTTAAAATTATGGGATTTGGAAAGCATGTGCTAGCTGTGCTCTAGGACCACTCTGGCTGACTCTCGATTTATTCTTTTTTTTTTAATTATTTTATTGTTCTTTAATTACTGTTGTCTACATTTACCCCCCATGAATCCCTCCCGTGACTCCCCTCCACCCCAGCCAAACCCATCTCCCTCCCTTGCTTCCACTTTCCCCCTTGGTTTTGTCCATGTGTTTTTTTATAGTTGTTCCTGAAAGCCCTTTCCCCCATTATCCCCTCCCACCTCCCCTCTGGTTACTGTTAGATTGTTCTTAATTTCAATGTCTCTGCTTATATTTTGCTTGCTTTTCTCTTTTGTTGATTATGTTCCAGTTAAAGGTGAGATCATATGGTATTTGTCCCTCACTACCTGGAGAGCATTAGAATAATGCTCTCCGGTTCCATCCATGCTGTTTCAAAGGGTAGGAGTTCCTTCTTTCTCTCTGCTGCATATATTCCATTGTGTAAATGTACCATAGTTTCTTGATCCACTCATTTACTGATGGGCACTTAGGTTGCTTCCAGTACTTGGCTATTGTAAATTGTGCTGCTATGAACGTTGGGGTGAGTAGGTTCTTTTGGATTGGCGTTTCAGGATTCTTAAACTATAATCCCAGCAGTGGAATTGCTGGGTCAAAATACAGTTCCATTTTTAGTTTTCTGAGGAAATTTCATACTGTTTTCCACAGTGGCTGTGCCAGTCTGCATTCCCACTAACAGTGCACTAGGGTTCCCATTTCTCCACATTCTCTCCAACACTTGTTTGTTGATTTGTTTATGATGGCCATTCTCATCGATGTGAAGTGGTGTCTCATTGTGGTTTTAATTTGCATCTCTCTGATGGCTAGTGATGCTGAGCATCTTTTCATATGTCTCTGGGCCCTCTGTATGTCCTCCTTGTAGAAGTGTCTGTTCAAGTCTTTTGCCAATTTTTTAATTTGGTTGTTTGTCTTCCTGGAGTGGTGACTCTCTATTTCTGAATAGAATTAATAATGTTGACATTTTGAATAAGAATGGTGTCAAAGTATTAACTGTTCCTTTTGTAAGTGCCCAGGCAACTAATGCATTACTGTGCTGTTTTTGAAGTTGTTGCTTTCTACGGGATCTTTTGGTTAAAGATCTTGTCTATAACAGTTATATCTAATGCCAAAAAGTGATCATCGTTAAATTCTAAAATTTCCTTAGTCAAAAAGACTGATCTTGAGCTTGAATTTTGTCAATGATTTTATTGCATTTCTAGGTTATCATAGATCTAAACTGAACCTCTTTGTGAGCCTGAATCAATCTTTGTGAGTAGTGAAGTAAGATGAAGCAGGATATTGTAACTAAGAATTTTTTTTTCTCAGAATTACCACATATTCCTTGGGCAATCATTTTGCATTACCTACTCTAAAACTATCCCTTGCAGTTCTGAACTGTAAACCACTAAAGTGATTGAAAACAAAAACCTCAATCAAGTACTATTGCAAAACCACTGTCAGTTTTCTGAGTAGCTAACAAGCTCTTCTATCCTACTTTTCCCACTTTTATCTTTACAGTTTTCATTGTAACTTCTTAGACTCATACAAATATTAACTTGGGCCAAATCAGGAAACAAACATGAAGGCAAACAAGCAAAAACAAACAAATGAACAAACAAACAAAAGCATCATTTTGGGTTATACCCCTTGATACTAATTAAGGTTCCTTAATATAACTGAATCTTAATTAAGTGCTTTTAATGCAACAATGTGCATATTATTCAACACATATTTTATATTTTAATTCTCACAAAAGTACCTATAAGGTATGATATGATAATACCTATAAAGTGCTACTATGGAGAAAATACTGTGGAAGAAATTTAAGTTCAGAAAGTTTAGGTAACAGGAATTGCTTCAAAGCTAAAATATAAGAGATTCAGCTGTTTCATGTCTCTGCTGTTCCTACTAAAACTACAGTAGTTGAATATTGCAGTAGCATCTCAGTTCTCTTTTTTATTGAAACTGTTCAAAATTGTTTTTATATGTTTTCAAAATCAATTAAAATATTTTATATTAAAGAAAAGAATGTAAACTCAGGCTTTCTGTTTCCAAATTTATCACCTCTACATTGGATTTACTCCATGTAAAGTGTACTATATTTACAATCCATTGATCATACCACTCTTTTTAACACAAATGCAGTCCCTGCCTCATTTTTGGATTCCTGTTTATTTTTCAAAGTCCAATTAAAATAAATAACACTGATACGTTTTTGTAACCAAGACTGGCTAACTGTTTTACGAATTTGTAAAAATTGTTTCCTAATTGTTCACAAGCACAGAGAATATCTATGTTCTTTCTTCCTTAGTTTACCACTAAACTTTATTACCCTACCTCCTTATATCTTACTAGGACTCTTTGATTAGTCTTCCCCAAATAAAAATATGTGGAAGTAGTAGTGGCCATTCCTGCCTGATCCAGAAATTTCTTCCATAGGTGTTTCCCTCTCTCGCTTCCTTGCAATGTAGGCCACCAAAACTCTGCAAATGATGAAAACAGACTGTGTTCTCAATTAACCATATCTTTACTGTGAACATCCACATTGGATTTTGCATGAGTTTATAAAACACTTTTATTGCCTTATGTGCCTGAGATTTATTTCTATAGCAACTGATGTTATAGACCCTGCCCAATGCACCATTTAAACTGTATTAATAATTTTTGGTTTACAATGTACTTTAGCAGACATCATATTTTAATATAATAGTCACATGACATGGGTATTATTAGCTGCTGTTATAGGCTGGTTTGTGTCCCCTAAAATTTAATATATTCAAACCCCAATCCTCAGTGCATCACTATTTGAGAGTACTGGAGATAGGGTCTTTTAAGGGATATTTAAGTTAAATGAGGTTGTTGTGGAGGAATCTAATCCAATACAACTGGTGTCCTTATGAGAAGAGAATATTTAAGGGAATTCTGGCCAAGATGGAGGCATAGGTAGATACACTTTGCCTCCTTGCAGAACCAAAAGAAGGACAACAACAAATTTAAAAGCAAAAAATAACCAGAACTTCCAGAAAGTTGAACTGTATGGAAGTCTAACAACGAAGAAGTTAAGGAAGAAATATTCATCCAGACCGGTAAGAGGGTCAGAGTCAGGCAGCCAGGATGGAAAGGACTCACAGCAAGGAGACAGCTGGAGGACCCAGGATGGCAAGGCAGCAGCTGTCAGAGCAGGAGGTCCCATATTAGTGTGAGGATAATCAGAAGGAATAACCGTGGAGCGAGACAGACCACGCTACCCAGGGTTCCAGCTCAGAAAAATGAAGTTTCAAAATCTCTGACTGGAAAAACCTGTGGGGGTTGAGGCAGGAGAAACTTCCAGCCTCACAGGAGAGTTCATTGGAGATGCCCCACAGGGTCCTAAAATGTACACAAAATCATGCACCTGGGAATCAGCACCAGAAGGACCCAATTTGCACGTGGGTAGCAAAATAAGTGACTGACAGATTACTGAGAGCTGAGCAAGCAGCATTGTTCCCTCTTGAAGCCCTCCCCCACATACAGAGCCACAACCCAGCTACATGGGTTGCCTCACCCTGGTGAATACCTAAGCTCCATCCCTTATTACAAAACAGGCACACCAAGACAAAAAGATATGGTCCAAATAAAAGAACAAATCAAAGCTCTGAAAAAATACAACTAAGCAATGAATAGATAGCCAACCTATGAGGTGCAGAGTGTAAAACACCAGTAATCAGTATGTTCACAGAAATTGTTGAGTATGATCACAAAATTGAGGAAAAAGTGAAGACTATGCAAAGTGAAATATAGGAAAATGCACAGGGAACCAACATCAAAGAGAAGGAAACTGGAACTCAAATCAGCATTTTGGACCAGAAAGAAGAAATCAACATTCAGTCAGAACAGAATGAAGAAAGAAGAATTAAAAAAAAAAAAAAAAAAAAAATGAAGAGAGTCTTAGCAACCTCCAGGACAACTTTAAATGTTCCAACATCTGAATAAGGAGAAGAGGGAGAGCAAGAAATTGAAAACTTATTTAAAAACATAATGTAGAACTTCCCTAATATGGCAAAAGAAATTAGAATGCTCAGAAAGTCCCAAAAATTTGGGCTCAAGGAATCACACAACAAGGCACTAATCTTGGATAACTGCATTACCCAAGGTTAAAGAGAAAGAGAGAATCTTAAAAGCAGCAAGAAAAAAGGAGACAGTTATCTACAAAGGAGTGCCCATAAGACTATCAGCTGATTTCTCAAAACAAGCCTTGCAGGCAAGAAGGGGCTGGAAAGAAGTATTTGAAGTCATGAAAGGCAAGGACCTACAACCAAGATTACTCTATCCAGTGAAGCCTCATTTAGAATGTAAAGGGAGATAAAGTGCTTCCCAGATAAGGTTATGTTAAAGGAGTTCATCATCACCAAGCCCTTATTATATGAAATGTTAATAGGATTTATGTAAGAAAAAGAAGATCAAATATATGAACAGTAAAATGACAACAAACTTAGAACTATCAACAACTGAACCTAAACAAAACAAAACAAAACAAAAACAAAAATGAACTAAGCAAACAACTAGAACAGGAACAGATTCACAGAAATGGAAATCACATGGAGGGTTATCGGTGGGGAGAAGGAGGGGGTAGAATGGGGGAAAAGGTACAGGGAATGGGAAGCATAAATGGTAGGTACTAAATAGACAGGGGGAAGTTAAAAAAATATGGGAAATGGAGAAGCCAAAGAACTTATATGTATGACCCATGGGCATGAACTAAGGTGGGGAATGATGGTGGGAGGGTGGTACGGCGTGGAGGGGCATAAAGGGGAGAAAAAAATGGGATAACTGTAATAGCATAATCAATAAAACATATTTTAAAAAAGAAGATAATATTTAGATATAGACAGCACAGAAGCAAAGACCATGTGAAGACACAGTGAGAATACTGCTATGTTCAAAACAAGGAGAGTCTCAGAAAATGCAACCCTGTTGACGGCTTAGTCTTGGATTTCTAGCCTTCAGAACTGTGAAAAAATTAATCTCTGCTGTTTAGACTACCTAGTTTATGGTATTTTATTATGGGATTTCTAGAAAAATAATATAATTGCTCTCTAGATAAATAAATGAAGCTTAGAGAAACAACAAAGAATTTTGTAAATGACAAAATAATAAGTAGCAGAGTAAGGAGTCAAGTTCAGCTCTTGACATGCAAAATAGAAAACCCAGTATATTCTTTCTGACCTTTACTGTGAAGATTCTAATATGCTAAATTAATAAATTCCTATCTTGCTTATGATATGCACCATTAATTTGGAATATTTATATCACCAGAGTTATTTTTATATTATTTCCTTATTATATTTTAAACTAATTGTAAGGAAAAATTATATCTATCATTATATTCCCTATGTAATCTAGAATCATGCCTTAAATTTGAGAAGGGTTGAAAAATAATATACTTTAAATAAACCTTCATTTTAAGCTATATTTACAACATAAAGGATAAAAATATTATATTGAGGGAATCAAATAACAATGTTAAAAGTTATTAATGTAAAAATAAATATATGTAGGCATAATGCTTTGCCTTCCTACAAAGGTGCTTTGATTTAGCTTGGTTGTAAAAAATATTGATGAGCATATATTTCTTTAATTTTTAATATGCTACATACATATTTTTTCAACAAATATTTTTTGTAAACAGATGTTAAGGTACATGTATAAATTGAGTCTCCATTACATTTTGCAACTCACATGCAATCTTATAAAAATACTTGATAACTTTTTTTAACAACTCAATAATTGATATTATTTCAGATATTAGCATAGCCACCTATGAAAACAAAATCTTTACATTTTACCTTTTGCTTCTTTGTGTGGAATATGAAAAGTTCTGTTCAAATATTTAATTTACTTGACTTGATTCATTTGTGCATATTATTTGCCTGATAATATCCCACTATAAATGTCTTAGCCATAGTTCCTTAAAATTATGATGTCATGGTAAATACCAGCAACCCATTCAGGGCTGAAGTAGCAAAGTTGGGATATAATATAATATTATACCCAAACAAGTTAATGAAGTCTAACATTCTTGTCTGACACTTTTGAAACATTGTTAGCTTGCAAGACATTAAGAAATATTAAATAAAAATATATGCATGCTGAAATAAATTTGATTTCAAAAACATCATTTTTTGTAAAGCCTTTTAACTGCCTCAGTCTGGAAATAGTCTGTAATCTGGTTGATAAATATGCAGCAAATGACAAATTAACATGCGTTGGACCTCATCATCATCAGAGACAAATATTTTTGTAATGTTTTGGACTCTGCTTAGATTTGTCTGTCTGGAGAAATGCTGCACAAGCGGCAGAGGGTTTGCAGTTCAGATGGAAGAAGCTGTCTTTTATGAGAAAAGTATGTGTGCTGCACCACACAATAAAAAATAAAAGATTACAAGATTTAGGAAGAAACAAAATTTGCCAAGTCCATTAAAACTCATATATATGTAAAGAACTACAGGACTGAGGTCCCACCAGGACTTCTAAAACCTTAGTAGAACTAGCAGTTGTTTTCCCAATGGATTATATATTTCTAGAAGTTAGTCAACTTAGTTTCTACCACTTTAAATTTGCTATTTATAAACTCTTCAAAATAAATAAAATATGGTAATAAAATCACATTAATAAATTCAGAAAATGTAGAATAATTTTAGTAATTAAAATTATTTTAAACACTCCTACTAGATTATATAAGTATACAATAATAAATTAATTATTTTATGCTAAGAATATTTCCATAAACAAAGTTCCTAAGATCGACCCCAGGGTATAAGAAAAAAGTTAAATTGAGAAAAACTGTGTAACTTTAAAAGTATCAAAATGTAGGCAAGTCTCAAGTTACAAATATTATTCTTTGTTTTCTATGATTTACATTTGATTATCTGTATTATGTTTAGATCAGCAAGAAACAATTATTAAGACTTTATATGAAAGGCATTATATTTTATTAACAAAAAACTGTAAAGTTATAACTATATTTTAGTCTCAGATTTGTTCATTTATAGTTATATTATCTTGGGCAAAAATGAAGAAATTTACAGTATTAATAATAGACTTGATCCAAAGATTAAATAAAATATCTCAAATATTTATCTCAATAAACGGCCCATAGTAAGTGATTAATAAATATTGTGAACTCTTACTATTAAAATTGTTATGGCATGATCTCCTTCTCTGAGTTTGGAGAATATCATAACAGCAGCACCCTTTCCAACTATTATGCTCGCCCTTGTCCTCCACCCTGGTATGTGGGAGCAAAAGCAGTTAGCATATAGTACCACAAATATTCAATTGTGTTTAATCAGTATTGATTTTCACCTATCATTAGATCACTACTACACTTGGCTCCAGGTCTGCCTTCTCCTTTTCTGCTTAAAAATTGCTGTGGGAATATGGGAATTGAGTTTGTTCAGGCTTGGAGAAAGCCTAAAGCTAGTAATATCCTACAAATACATTGCTGTGTGTAAATACTGTTACAGCAAATATTAAAACACTCCCTATATAACAAAATTTTCCAAATTCTTCCTAATGGCACTTTTTGTATGAGCTATAGTCAATACAACTTTCAGTGCATGGAAATATTTTGAGGAATTTTGGAAGTATTTGGTTTTTATATAAGAATATGACCTGCAACTCATTTCAAAATTGAGTGACCATCCATTTTACTGAGCACTTGTTTTCTGTTTTTGTAAAAATGAAGACTTTGTATAAAATGAAATGCGTCATGTAAAATGTATTTTAAAGAGGAGACAGAGAATTCCAGTGCCCGTAGTAGTTTCACATGATATAGCAAAGCCATACATAAGAGACGATTTAACTTTTCCACAATATTTGTTCTGGTGGATGTATCATAGGAGCATAAAAGGAATGAAAACTTTCCAGTGAAACACGGCAAAAGAAAGCAGTAATTAACATTCAGGGGACTTCCATCTGGTACTGCCATATGATCTTTGGCAAATAATTTAACTTCTATGACTCCAGACCTTAATGTGTACTTCAGAGATTGTATTATTCTCCGTTTTCTGCCTCCTCTCAAAGGCTAAGAATGTAATAATTCTAAATAAAACAAGACATGTTTAATTAGTCCATCACATAGCTATGGTGACCTCAGATAAAAGAAGATAGACAGGGAGCCCCAAGAGCTCCTGTAGTGAGTACACTTTTTGAATTATAATGAAGGTAGCTGGGTTCTAATCAAAATCTATCAATATCATCTATGTGAGTTCAAACACAGCACATGATTCTTCCCTTTCACTATACAAAGTTCATAATGCCTCCCATTATCCTTATATCGTACAGTTGAGAGTGACACATTGCAAGCTTAAAGAATTACACATTACAACAGATGAATAATAACATCTTTGTAAATAAGATTACAACTAGTGTGTATACTCTCAGAGAAGCTAAAAACATTATGTAGGTTTAATGACACTTTTTTTTTACTAGATAATTTAAGTATCGAGGAGAACCTTTATGTTTACAGAAATGAAAAAAATGAGTGAAATTAAGATTTTTTTAACCAACAAATTAACATTTTCCTGTTAAGGGTGAAAACTGTGAAGTAAATGGCAAAGAGTCTAATGTTTAACAATGGCCTTTTTCTCTGTGCCATACATCACATTGTACTTATTTTTTTTCTCATTTTATTATGTGGAATTTGGGGCACAAAAGAGTTATGTCATATGTCCAAAGTCAAACACTGATGTACTGTCTGACAAGAATTTGTTTTCATGAAAATAAATCAATAAAGTTTGTGCTGTTTTTTCTATGAATTACTAGGCTAAAAGTCATTACCTTGGAACGCTCTAAGTTTATTCTAACTATTAAAGTATTTAGTGAAAAATTCCTTGGAATTCCTCAAATTCTTTTCAAACTAGATCATGAGCTACATACATATGCCTGTTCACACACATACACGTGCACACACAAAATCAAATTATTCTCATTAGGGTAGTAATATTTCAGATGGAGTCTTAGTCCACAGTATTAAGTGGGGTTTTATTGTCTTTTGTGTGATCATGTCATTTCTATGGAATTTTTCTGAATAATGTTTTATTCCACGGTGGCCAAAGGAAGAATTTAGACATTAGATAGAAGTAGAAAAGACTACAGGAATAAAGAATCCATATTTCTCATTCAGCAAGCTGAGGTCAACATACCTTGGTTCTTCACACTTGAAAACATGTGCCTTGTGACAGATTTGAATTTGATTACATTAATACATTACATTTTTGAGCTTTAAACTCTTCATTGTATATTAAGCAACTCTAAGGGTTTCAACAAGCTAATAAATGGCATTTCTATTTTACTGAGATTGGTGTTAGCTAGATCATATATGTATATGAATCTTATATTTTCCAAGTTATTTACAAAATAAAATAGCCTCTATATCGTAGGAAAATATGACATTTAAAAAAGAAAATGACAACAAAAACTTTTGTAAAAAGTAATGATTACAAACAGTTTTATTTGACATTGAGAAAGAATTAATGGATAGTAAGAGAAAGCAACGCTTTCTTTCTTATGCTCAGTCTCTATTCTAAATTAAAATGCCATTATTTTAAATAGAAGAAAGCTTTTAATGGAGTATTTCTGAAAACTTACAGAAATCAAGCTAATTAATAGCCTTAAATTTTCACAGGAGATAAACTAAAGCTTCAAATGGAAAGCCAAATGAAAATAAACCACACATAATAATCTTTAGCAATACTGAGAAAAAATGTTATATTAAAATCCATTCAGCAAAACACAGACAATTCTGCATCCAAAAAAGATAGACACTTCCCTAGTAATTAAGAAATTTGGAGAGCATAGCAGTATAATTAAAAAGAAAAAAAAAGGAAAAAAACTCCATGTTTATGAAAAATAGGTGGGTATTTGAAGTAGGCAAAACCATTTAACAATTATTTTAATTAAAAAATCTGAAATAAGCAAGGAATTGAGAAAAGAAACTGTTCTCAAAGCCAAAGGTAAAATAAGAACATTTTAGCTAAAGAAACTTAAAGAAAAATGACTATCAAACTTAAATATTTTTATAGTGAAGTATTATTTAAAAATAAATGTTCTTTAAAAGTCCACCATTTATTATTATTAGTAAATCCAGTGTATGTGGATAATTGGTGGCTTTAGCAGCCACTAGCTAACTTATTATTTAATAATGATTCAAAAATTCACCTTATATAATAAATTATAATATTTATGTGATTCTTATATAGATAAAGCAGTAAAAATAATAATTCTTTAATTACTCTTATATGTTTTTTTAAATATACTATTTATTTATTTTTTGAAAGACGGGAAGGGAAGTAGAAATTGAGGAGAGAAACATCAATGTATGGTTGACTCTAACGTGCCCCCTACAGGGACCTGGCCCACAACCCAGGCATGTGCCTTGACCAGAAATTGAACCCACAACCCTTTGGTTCACAGACCAGCACTCAATCCACTGAGCCACACCAGTCAGGGCAATGTAATATGTTTTGATATCTCTTAAGTAATATAAACCCCATTGTTATTTTTTTCAAGTTATCATTTTTTCCATATTATTATTATATAAAACCAGCATCTCTAATTTATTTAAAACATTGAGTTTTTAGTTTGGTTTCAAACAGAATTGATAGCTTGACTTGAAGATAATTTCATCTCTACAATATTTTGTCTTACCATCAATTAATGCCATATAGTCTTTGATTTTACAGGACTTCCTTAATGTCCTTTATTAATGTTTTATTGATATTTACTATATTGTCCTTGAACTTTTCTTGTGAGAATTATTTCCAGTTTCTTTACATTTTTCTTGCTGTTGCAAATCAGTGCATTGTTTATTGCATATTTCTTTTGGTTATAGCTAGAAACAATAGATTTTTTTATAGTCTCTTAAAAAGTATTAACAAAATACTTAGTTTGTTAACAAAATACGTACAAAAATATATCCCTCTCTGATAAAACTTTTCCAATAATTATATGTGGAGGGCCTTGAGATGTATCAGTTATATAAAACATGTTAAAATAAATAAAAAACTTTTTTAAATTTATAGGCAAACCAGTACTTTATACAAGAAATTTTATAAAGCTTGTTAATTGATGCAAAACATAATTTATTTCAACTGACTTAAGGTATGTTCAGATTTTATGATTTTGTAGATTTTTTTTTTTTTTGCTTTTTGGGAAATTTTCTATTTACCAGATCTCATCTTTCTTTGATTCTCTGAATTGTTCAGAGTATCTGCTTGATTTTTCCTATTGACTCTCTGCACTACTCTGATAAGTATCTTAATCACTTCTAGAGCCTGAATGTTTTCTGTTCTTTTCTTTTCACTTTGATTTGTACTTTCTTCTACAAATTTCACTGTGCTTATTTTGGTGTCTGTGCTCATTTTCAGAAAAATAATTTCTTCTTCTTTTTGGGATCACCATATTTATTTTCCAAATGTTGGTGCATTTTTTATTTTTTTGTCACTCATTATTGTAACTATTTCATTCAGAAGGAAACCCTCTGTCCAAAATGTATTTTGTTACGGGCTCTCTCCAATTTGGATTTCTTCAATTTTTATCTCTGATTTTTTCTGACCTTCTTTCTCTTTCAGTCTTTGTTTTTTGCTGCCTTTGCTCTGATATTTCTTCCTATTTCCTATCATTTGGTTGTTGTTTCCTGATCAGTTTATCTACTTCTTTACTTCTGGTGTTCCCTTGTCCTTTCTTTCTTATATCTTTAACTGAGGCAGAGATCTGACTGCTGACAACTGAAGAATCCCTCTCTTCACCTGGAAAACTCTGAACTGCTTTCACTGCTTTCCAAAGGAACCAGAAGCAGAGGAATCAGACTCCACAGAGGAGGACATGGAAGAGGAAGAGGAGGGGGAGGATTTATTTGGCTCAATTTCTGGCTTTTGTGCCACAATGACTTTCAGTGTATTTTTGAGATGCTCATGCAATTCATTTGTTAAACCTCCAAAAACTATAGAAGTAAAAAAGTTGATGGCAAACTGTTTCTGTGATTATCTCATGTTAATAACCCTTCATAGAATGGCTATAGAGTCTCATCCTCTAATCTTGCATTAAGTGTAGGAATATCCATGTATTCACACAGTTCTGGACAAAATGTTTTAACAAAAATTCTACTGGAGGACATAATGGTTTCTTTATTCAGCTTTATATATTCATGAACACTCCACCAAAGTGAATCCATGTTCAGAGTATCCGCTTCAATTCTAGCAACATTTCTAATTTGTTTGTTTCCAAGTGGTAGATGGCATCATATTGTTCTTTGAATATGCTTTCAAAGGATTCCGTGTATTCTTTCTACCATGCAAAATTACCCAGCTAATAGGCAAAAAAATTCTCATATGTCCTTTGTTGAGCACACCAATGAAGTATCATGTCGCAGAGTTCTTTTGCTTGCCTTTCAGAAAATTTGTGCACACTTTTTTCAAAATCTAAACTTGACTACATAGCAAAATAAATTTTACAACAAAATAAGACTAGATTGATTTCCATCTTGTCATGAATCCTGTTGTCCTTCATCTTTTTCTTCCTCTTTGTCTTTTCCCTCCTCCTCTTCACTACATCCAGCATTTTGGTCTGTGTTTGTGTCACTCTATCCTTCATCAAGAATTTCCTTATCAGTAGCTTTGTACTTCTTTTCATTGTCCATAAAATTATGATCCATATTGAAAACATTAAGATCTATTGATTAGGCATCTTCCAGAGAGAGCACATAGGTGAATTGATCATCTTCTTCCACTAAGTAAAGTCCTTCTAGGGTAACAGGTGGTCCTTGAATACAACTTTCCTTACATCAAACATCACTTCAATTATATACTGAACTCTTTTGTTAATTTTAGGCTCATGGAGAGTGTTTGGAAGTCATTCAAATATATCATTTATTCCTCTTGATGATGCTTGTGTTAATTTTAATCCACTTTCCTTGAGAAAACCAGTAGCTACATCAACACTATCATCTGTTGATCTTTCCAGGAGCAAAGTGAGCATCTCTAAGCAAACAATTTCATGTGCCACATTTTGGTTAATAAGATTTGCCACAAATTTTGAAGCAATCAGACAAATTTGCTTATCATTTCTTCAATAGTCTTTTTTTTTAAGATTTTATTTTATTTATTTTCAGAGAGAGGAGAAGGGAAGGAGAAAGAGCAATGTATGGTTGCCACTCACATGGCCCTCACTGGAGACCTGGCCCGCAACCCAGGCATGTGCCCCGACTGGGAATCAAACTGGGACCCTCTGGTTCCCAGCCTGCGCTCAGTCCACTGAGCTACACCAGCTAGGCTTCAATCATCTTTTTGAAAATTAAGATTTTGTTATTGTTGTTCAAGTACAGTTGTCTCCATTTTCACCCACCATGGACCCTTCCACACCCATCCCCACCTCCTACCCTTGAACCTACCCCCTTTGGCTTTGTCCATTTGCCGTTTATATATGTTCTTTGATGTCCCTTCTCCTATTTCCCCCTCATTATTCCCTCCCACCTCCCCTCTGGTTACTGTCAGTTTATTTTTTTACTTCAATGTCTCTGGTTATACTTTGCTTGCCTGTTTGTTTTGTTGATTAGGTTCCACTTATAAGTGAGACCATATGGTATTTGTCTCTCACTGCCTGGCTTATTTCCCTTAGCATAATGCTGTCCAGATCCACCCATGCTGTCACAAGAATAGGAGCTTCTTCTTTCTTTCTGCTGTGTAGTATTCCATTGTGTAAATGTACCATATTTTATTATTCACTCATTTACTGGTGGGCACTTAATAAATGTGAATTATATTTTAGTTAGTAAAAATGAATTATAGTTTTCCTTTCTGTCATGACCTGCAGAGAACTTTATCTGTGTCACACAACTCTTCATTTCTCTTGCCGGTTTATCCTATAAATCAGATTCCTTAAGTTAGTGCAGATAACAACTACCAAATGGTATGAATTCTTTGACAGTTTACTTTTTCTGGCTGCAATGGTCACCTGGAGCTCCACTGAACAGCCATTACACCAGATGTACCATGATGCTCATGAAAAAACTTATTTTTATTTCAATTTTTGCTTGTAGAATTTGATAATTGGTAATCTTGGATATACAGAATCAAAGTTTTTTTTTGTTTATGTCTTTATAATACTTACAATACTTATAATACTTACATATTTTAGTTTGTTTTATGCATTAAAATATTTCTGGTAAAATAAAGATTATAAGTGGCAATAATAGACATCCTTGTTTTTTAATCTAAAAATGTTGTTGGAATGCTATCTAAATAAACTATTTACTGTTTATTTCTGGTAGTTAAATATTATGTAATTATATAAGTTTTATTCCATTGCTCAGAGGACTATCTTGAAGGGGTAATAAGTTTAATTTCCATTTTCAACATAATCAAACAATGTTTATGAAGTGCTTACTCTGTGTCAACCATAGTAAAAGAGCTTTTCTCAAATGTAATGAATTGGATTACAATGATAAATTGTCTAATGTTTAACTTTCTGCGTTACTACAATAAAATGTATTAAATTTTGCTATACTTTAAAAACACTAATTATGTAAGCTTTTTCCTTTATTTATTTATTTTTTTGAGATAAGTCTTTAATTCTATGAGTTTTCCCTCTTAGGATTGCTTTTCCAGTGTCCCACAGGGTGGGGCAGAGTAATTCATGCCAGCAGGGTTATTGCTTCCCCTGAGGTTGATGCTATTCACAGAGGGTTGCTCTGCCTGAGAAAGATGCCTTCTGCAATATGGGGTATGACTGAACACAGGGATCCTGGAGGCTGTTCCTTCACTTCTTCTTCAGTTCTCTCCCCAGAGCCACCAACCCCAGACTCTTCTCAAGCATATCTAGCCCACTCTGCCCTCCCTCTGCAGGTGCACAAGGTAAGTGACTGCAAATGAAATTTTGTGTTGGCTGTTTAAGAGGTTCTCTGCATCTCCAGCTATCTTTCCCTGGCAGACAAAAACCCTGCTGCTTTTCACAGCTGGATGTTATCTGGGTTCCTACCCAACTTTGATGCTTTTTAGGCTGGAGAGTCCAGCTTGGAGTTTAGACCCCACACTTATCAGAGGGAAACCACCAGCCACTGAAATATCCTTCTGGAACTTCAGCTGCTGTCCATGGGAGCTCAGCCCTCTCAGGTCTCCATGCTCCCTACCGATTACATTGCAGTGAAGTGGTTTCTTTTGTATGTCTGTGGTTATAAGGCTTCTCTCCAGCTAGTGTTCAGTTGATTATTTGGGATGATTTCTCTACAATTTAGTTGGAATTCCAGATTGATCCTGGGAGGAGTTTAGTGTAGTTTCCACTTACTCTTCTGACAATGAGATAACATCTCACAACTGTTAGAATGGCTATAATCAATAAATCAACAAACAGCAAGTGCTGGTGAGGATGTGGACAGAAGGGAATGCTTTTGCTTTGTGATGGGAATGCAGATTGATGTACCCACTTTGGAAAGCAGTATGGAGATAGCTCAAGAAAATTGAAAATAGAGCTGTATTTTAACCCAGTGTTCCCACTTTTGGAAATATATATGATGAAACCCAAACACTAATTTGAAAGAACATAAGCACTCCTATGTTCATTGTAGTGTTCTTTACAATCACCAAGATATAGAAGTAGCTCAAGTGTCCATCTGTAAATACATGGATAAAGCAGCTATAGAACATTACATAGTGGAATACTACTCACCTGCAAAAAAAAAGAAGAAAATTTTACTCTTTGCTACAGCATGCGTAGACTTGAAAAACATTATGCTAAATGAAATAAGCCAGTCAGACAAAGATATATACCACATGATTTAGCTCATCTGTGGAATCTAATGAACAAACTGAACTAACGAGCAAAATACAGACAGACTCATAGATAGAGAGCAAGTTGATGGCTATGGGGGTATGGTTACAATGTGAAGGGATTGAGCAAAAAGGAAAAAGACTCATGGAGGTAGACAACACAACTCACATACGTAATTGCAAGGGGGGACTTAAGAGGGGCAATTAAATGGTCATGGAAAAATGCAATAAGTATTACATAACAATAAAATTATAAACACCAGTTATAGCAGTATTTAATATTTTACATGTATATTTATGTGTGATAGAATAATAAGTTGTTCTTATTGTATGTTGTAAATGTTTTGAATATTGTTTTTATCCATAATTTAAATTGAATACCTTCACATATATTCTTATGATTTGAGAAAACGTGAAATACAAAATTATATTATGGTATATGGCTTTTATTCAGTTTTTTAAAATTATCTTTGATGAGTAAAATTCTCTGATTTCAATCAATTGTTTTTATTTTCTCATTTGTAGTTCCCTACATGTTCTTTGCTTATTCTAAATTGAGAACATATCACTTTTATTTTTCACCTATACACTTCATAATTTTAGCTCTTATCCTTCAGTCAGTTATTTATCTCAAAATAAATTTGAGGGCAGTGTGGATCATGATTCTTTCTTTCAGATAATTATCCAATTACTCCAACAACTTTTGTTAAATAAAATGCCCTTTCTGAATTAAACTCCTTGTCATGCTCAAAAATCACTTGACCATCACTCAAAAAGGTAAACTTAAGAAGTGGAGATGTACTAATTAACTTGATGGGAGGATTCTTTCACAAAGTATGTGTATATCAAATAATCATGTTGTACACTTTAAGTAAATACCTAACAATTTTATTTACCTATAATACTCAATAAAGTTGAAAATAAAATGTTATTTTACTAAATACATATGGATATATTTCTTAACTTTCCATTCTAGTTCATTGATCTCCCTGTCTAACATTTTAGCAAAACTATAATTTTTGGTATGCAATTTAGTCATTCATTTGATTAGCATGGAATATATGGATCAACTTAGGGAAAATTGACATCTAAACAAAAGTAAATATTCCCATCCATGAGTATGTTATCTCTTTATATTTAATTTTGTTTTATTTAATTTCTCTCGGTAATATTTTATAATTTTTAGAACACATATTTAACAAAACATTTGTTAAATTTATTCCAGAGTGGTTTATAGTTTAATTTAATATAGTTCATTGTCAACATGGTAACATGTTCAAATTTTGCACATGGAATTTGTATCCTGTCACATTCCTGAAATAACTTTTTAGTTCTAATAGTATTTATTTTTTCTTTCCTGTAAATCTTTTGGAATTTTTTTCACATACACATTTATATAACACGTCATTTAGGAAAATTGTACTTCTTGCTTTCAAATCTTTATGTATTTTTTTAGTGCCTTATTGTAATGAAATAGCAGTACATGTTCAATGGAAAGGGTGGGAGAACATGTTCTGGCCATATCACCATTCTAGAGAGAAAAGTTCAATATTTCAACAATTTGAATGATGCTAACTTTAGGATTTGGTGTCTTATTTCATTTTATATCAAAGATTTTATTTACTTACTTTTAGAGAGAGGGGGAGGAAAGGAAAAAGAGAAAGATCAATGTGTAAAAGTTACATGGATTGGTTGCCTCTCACATGACCCCAACTGGGGACCTGGCCCATAACCCAGGCATGTGCCCTGACTGGGAATTGAACCAGCGACATTTCAGTTCATAAGCCAACACTCAGTCCACTGAGCCACACCAGCCAGCGCTGGTGTTTTATTTTTAGTTTTTATGACTTATAATAGTTTGAAGAAGTTTCCCACCATTTCTACCATTCTTAGTTTTCTGAAAATTTTTATTAGAACAGATACTGAATTAGTCAGTAATTTTTCTGTATCTGTTCAAATACACATTTAATATATTTTGACCACCCTAAGTTGTCTTTCACATCTGACTCAGCCTTTTAAAATGTCAAGCTATTTGATTCAGCCTTTTAAAAGTTCAGTTATTAAGCCCTGGTAGCTTAGTTGGTTAGAGCATTGTCCCGATACTCCAAAGTTGCAGGTTTGATCTCCAGTCAGGGCACATACAAGAATCAATCAATGCATGCATAAATAGGTAGAACAGCAAATCAATGTTCCTCTCTCTCTCTGTCTTTTGTCTTTTTCTAAAATCAATAAATACAAAATTTAAAAATAAAGTAAAAAAAGGAGCGCCTTGATTTAAATATTAAAAAACATATAAGTTCAGCTATTACAAATAATTGGTCATCCTACTTGGACAAAAAGTCACTACAGTGTTGTTTGTAGGAGAACACAGGGGGATGGTTTTAGAGATGGGAAGTGGAAATGCTTGTTTTGAATTCTAAGACTTTTGGACAATTGAATCAGGAATACCAGTAATAGTTTTCTGCTGTCAACTACCCTCAGCCCTAAGATCTCCAAGTCCTTTCAAATTTCTTACTTTTCTAATAAGTTTCCAAGGCTAAAAGATAACACCTGCAGGAAACTTTGTCAATAATTATACGTATTTATAAATGATTTATATAAGTGACTAGATACATAAACAGACAGACACAGATAGGCATACAGACAGAGATCATAGATGATAGATAGAAGTTTCAGAAACACATACTCGTACCATTCCTCCCCAAATAATATATATAATTTTAATAGATAAATAAGTGCATTTTTAGGAATATATCTTAACAACAGAGAGATGCTTTTAGTTTTAGACTGAATATTTAACTTTTTTTTTTGTTTTGAGGAAAATTTGGGGAGTGTATCAATTTCCTCTATATTACCACCAGCTTGAAGTACTTGTTTCTCTTAACCAACAATAATAAACTATAATCTTTCCGCAAAAAGTTTGCATACATTCATATATGCAAACACATCTCCGTGTGTGTGTGTGTGTGTGTGTGTGTGTGTGTGTGTGTGTGTGTGAATTTTCCAGCCAGCAAAGCACAGATGGATAAAAGAAAATCCCTGATTTCCAATTTTCACTTTTCTGTTCATCTGGCTTCATTAACTTTCTCATCTTGGTTACACCTTTTTATCTACCAGTAAGAAATATTGTTATTTTTGAAATTATAATATATAAGTACATAGAAGATGAAAATAGAGGTTATAAAAATTTGTGACTGTGATAAAAGTTTATGGAAAAGAAACTTTAACAGCAATATACTCTTGAAAAGAAAGTCTATGCGATTATAATTTTAGAAAATGCTACTTTATTCTATCTTTCCTTTTAAAGTGGTCTTTTATCCAATTTCAGCCAACACTATCAGTGTCCACACAGATACTTGTGTCTTTGAGGCTCTGAGTACCTTAGCCCAGTTTCCGGATGCCAGCAATTCCTTGTCTTTGTTCGAGGGCTTTCTCTGGTTCCTAAGGTCCACGTTGAAACCTGAAGTAGCAAGGAATTAATGTCTCTCAAAAACAGCCTTTAAAAAGACTAGTGGTAATTGAAATATGCATTCTTTTTTTGTCCTCTACACTTTTTTCAGATTATTATTTTTATTGTATTTTTCCATTATCATTTAGTCCCTTACACTCCCCACCCTGCTGCTATCTCCCCGCTGTTGTTCCTGTCCATGAATCCTATTTCTTTTTTTGCTCAATCCCTCCACCCCCTTAACTGTCATCCTGCTCTCTCTCTATGAGTTTGTCTTTCTTTTGCTTGTTAGTTTAGATTCCACATATGAGTGAAATCATATGGTATTTGTCTTTCTCTGACTACCTTATTTTATTTAGCATAATGCCCTCCAGGTCCATTCATACTGTCTCAAAGGGTACAATTTTCTTATTTTATTATGGCTGAATAGTATTCCATTGTGTAAATGTCCCATAGCTGTTTTATCCACTCATCTACTGTTGGGCACTTGGGCTGCTTGTATATTTTGCCAATTGTAAATGACACTGCAATCTTTAGCTCCTTTGCCCCTCCAATGGAATACTTTTGAGATGCAGGTTTACTCTACCACCTAAGAGTTCTCCAGTAGGATAAAGTTCCTGTTACCTTCAATCACAACGTGCCTGAGACCAAATTTTTACACTGCCTTTTCTGTACCATCTTATTTTTCCACTTCCCTACTATATGTGTCTTGGAATCACTTTCAAAATAAACTACTTGCACTCGAATGAATTCCTGTCTCAAATTCTGCTTTAGGGTCAATGTATCTAAGAAAGTTGATGCCATAAAAAGCTACAGGAAGTTGTTCCTCAGTATGAGATTAAAAAATTAGGCCACTTATCCAGGGATGTCAACAAGGACCCCTTTTGCTGGTTTTAAGAGAAAGTTGTTATCTCGCCAGCATGCTAAACCAGCACAGCTAATAAAAACACCAGAATGTAAATGAGAAGGGCTTGACAAGACTATGTGATATCTTTAGCTTTGAAGACCTATGGTACGATGACATTTTTAAGGACTGTAAAGTACTTTGGTGTCAGTTAAGTGCAATGAAGGCACTAAAGGAATATATTACAGATTCAATTTACCTATCACCTTAGGGCACAAGGTAAAAATCAGGTTTCCCTGGCAACATTTAATGGAACTTTTATGTCTTGTCATTAAAAGGCAGATTGTGACAGAGAAAGAGTCCCAGAGCTTTCCTATGAGAGTAGAGTAGCAGTTAAAAAGAGGAGACTGAACTGAGAAGGTCAACAATCCTTCTACATTCTGAGATGGACTCTGGGACATTGAGGAGAGGCATTAAGGCAAATGTACCTGAAGACCTTGAACCCTCAGATTCCCAAGAATTTTCTGATTGAAAAGTGGTCCACTACTACATGTTAAAGAATAGAAAGTTCCTTTGCATGGAGAACTTGTAAACGCCCCAGGAGATGGTGTTTTACATTCTCAACATCTACTTACGTGTTCCCTTATTGCTTCCATACCAATAACTAGTGTTCAGCAAGCCCCAAGAGAGAAGTAATATCACAGTTTCAGGCAGAAAGTTATTTTTACCCAAAAGAATGTCAGACCTCACTAATCACACATGTTGTCAGTGGATTTTTAGGGTTCAGAGTGAACAAGGAAAGAATGTTATGCTGAGAAGACAGTGTGCACTTGTCGGTTTTCTCTTACACCTTATCTTGAATGACCTGACAAGAACACCTGAAACTGATCATAATATGCTATAGAAATTGCTCCTTAAAGCTGTAGAGAGAGAGAGAGCAAGAGAGAGAGAGAGAGTGATGATCAAATTGCCTTGAAAGATGATGGGAGGAATTAAAAAACTCAAGAAGTAGTGTCTTAGTTATTTTGACCTGCTATGAAAAAATATAAACTGGATTGTTTATAAACCAAAGAGATTCATTTCTCACAGTTCTTGAAGCTAGAAGTCTGAGATCAAGGTGGCATCATAGCCAGACTCTGGTGAGAACCCTCTTCTAGGTTCCAGACAGCTGACTTACGGTATCTTTACACAGCTGAGAACAAAGAAATAAAGCCAACTTTCTCATAACTCTTATAAAAACACTAATTCTGTCCAGGAAGACCTCACCCTCATGACCTTATCTAACCCTAAACACTTCCCAAAGGCCCCACCTCTTAATGTTTTTACATTAGTGGTTAGGATTTTAACATGAATGTGTATAGTAGGTAGGGATCATAGAATGGCTTAATTAAGTAAAACATGGAACCCACTAGACAGAAAGGTCTATAGAACAATCCCTTTACTGAAACAATAAGGAATGAGGAGTAAGGAGGACGTTGGCACCATTGAGAAGCTCAGAGGTGTTTCTTTTAAATCAGAATCAATACTGAAGCCTGGATTCAAAGATAGATAAAAATAGCCCCTCAAAGACTTACAAGGCTCAGAGGTGGTGGTCCCCATCACATCCTTATTTAATTTACTGGTCTGGCCCTCATGCCACAGATGGATGATACCAGTGAGCAATTGTAAATTGAGCAAAGTGGTAGTCCAGGTAGAAAATATTAGCGGGATGTGTTCTCTTTACTTGCCCAGATTAACACACCTTCAGGCATTAGTATGTAGCTATTGATCTTGTAAACGTGTTCTTTCTTTTTTTTTTATATGCAAGGAGATTTTTTCAGTGTTTTATTTCTTTTTTAACTGAATTATTCGGGTGACATTGCTTAATAAAATTATATAGGTTTGAGGTATACAATACTGTAATACACAATCTCTATATTGTGTTGTGTGTTTACCACCTCAGATCATGTCACTTTCCATCATCATTTGTCTCCCCTTTATGCTTAACTGATTCCCCCAACCCATTTCCCTTTGATAATCACCATACTGTTGCTTGTCTATGAGAGTTTTTTTAATATTCCTTCACTTTATTTACCTAACCCTCTACCCCTATTTTCAACAGCTAAGACTCTATTTCTATTTTGTTGGTTAGTTTATTTTCTACATTAGATTCCAAATATAAGTGGAAGCATATGATACTTATCTTTCTCTGAGTGGCTGATTTCACTTAGCATAATGTTCTCCAGGTCTATCCATGCTGTGGCAAAAGGTAAGATTTCCTTCTTTTTTTTTTTTTTTTTTTTTTTTTTTTTTTTTTTTTTTTTTTTTTTAGGTATTTAAAAAATATTTTAATGTTGTTCAAGTACAGTTGTCTCCATTTTCCCTCCACCACTTCTGCCCACCCTATCCATCCTCACCTCCCACCCACAATCCTACCCCTTTTTGGCTTTGTCCATGTGTCCTTTATACATATTCCTTGATGACCCTTCCCCTTTCCCCCCTCATTACCCATCTCCCTCCCCCCATAACTGTCAGTTTGTTCTTTATTTCAGTGTCTGGTTATATTTTGCTTGCTTGTCTCATTTATAGGTGAGATCATATGGTATTTGACTTTCATCACCTGGTTTATTTCACTTAGCGTAATGCTCTCCAGATCCATCCATGCTCTCATGAAGGGTAGGAGCTACTTCTTTCTTTCTGCTACCTAGTATTCCATTGTGTAAATGTACCATTGTTTTTTAATCCACTCATTTGCTGATGGGCACTTAAGCTGCTTCCAACACTTGGCTATTGTAAATTGTGTTGCTATGAGCATTGGTGTTCATAGGTTCTTTTGAATTGGTGTTTCAGGGCTCTTAGGGTGTAATCCCAGCAGTAGAATTGCCAGGTCAAATGGTGGCTCCATTTTTAGTTTTCTGAGGAAATTCCATACTGTTTTCCACAGTGGCTGCTCCAGTCTGCATTCCCACCAACAGTGAATTAAGATACCCTTTCCTCCACAAACTCACCAACACTTGTTACTTGTTGATTTGGTTATGATGGCCAGTCTGACTGCTGTAAAATGGTATCTCACTGTGGTTTTGATTTGCATCTCTCTGATGGCTAGTGAGGCTGAGAATCTTTTCATATGTCTCTGGGCCTTCTGTATGTCCCCCTTGGAGAAGTGTCTGTTCAGATCCTTTGTCCATTTTTTAAATGGGCTGTTTGTCTTCCTGCGGTGGAGTCATGTGAGATCTTTATATATTTTGGTGATCAAACTCTTGTCTGAGTTATCGTTTGCAATATATTTTCCCATACGGTCATTCCCTTTTCATTTTGCTGATGTTTTCTTTAGCCATGCAGAAGCTTTTTATTTTGATGAATTTCCATTGATTAATTCTTTTCTTATGTCCCTTGCTCTAGGGAATATATTGGTGAAAATATTGCTGCATGGAATATCTGCAATTATCCTGCTTATGTTATCCTCCAGGACATATATGGTGTCACAACTTACAATTTAGTCTTTTATCCATCTTGAATTTATTTTTGCGTGTCATGTAAGTTGGTGGTCAATTTTCAGTTTTTTGCATGTAGGTGTCCAGATCTCCTAACACCATTTATTAAAGAGGCTATTTTTACTCTACTTTATGCTTCTTCCCACTTTGTTGAATATTAATTAACCATAAGGACATGGGTTTATTTCTTTGCTCTCTATTCTGTTCCATTGAACTCTGGGTTTGTTCTTATGCCAGTACCAGACAGTTTTGATTACAGATGCTGTGTAATACAGTTTTATATCAGGTATTGTGATCCCTACTATTTTGTTCTTCTTTCTCAAAATTGTTGCAGCTATTAAGGATCATTTATGATTCCATATAAATTTTTGAAATGTTTTCTCTATATCTGTGAAATATGTCACTGGTATTTTAATAGGGATTGTATTGAATCTATCAATTGCTTTGGGTAGTATGGATATTTTGAATATGTTAATTCTTCCAATCCATGAACAAGGTATCTGCCTCCATTTATTTGTGTCTCCCTTAATTTCTTTCTTCAGTGTTGTGTAGTTTTCTGAGTACAGGTTTTTACCTCCTTGGTTAGGGTTATTCAGAAATAATTTATTTTTCTTGTTGCTATAGCAAATGGGAATTTTTTTCCTGCTTTCTAATTCTGATATTTCACTGTTGGTATATAAAAATGCCTTCAACTTCTGAATATTGACTTTGTATCCTGCTGTTTTGCCAAATTCACATATTTGGCCAAGTAGTTTTTGGTGGAGTCTATAGGGTTTTCTATGTAGGGTTACCATGTTATCTGCAAACAATGACAGTTTTGTTTCCTTTTTTCCAATTTGGGTGACTTTTATTTCTTTTTCTTGTCTGATCACTGTGGCTAGGACTTTTTATACTGTATTGAATAGAAATGGTGAAAACAGACATCCTTGTCTTATTCCTGATCCTAGTGGGAAAGTTTTAATTTTTGCCCATTGAGTATGATGTTGCCTATAGATTTCTCAACTATGGCCTTTATTATGTTGATATGCTACCTCTTGTTCCACTTTGCTGAGTGTTTTTATCATAAATGGGTGCTGTAACTCATCAAATGTTTTTTTTTCCACATCTACTGATGTGATCATGTGATTTTTGTCTTTGCTTTTGTTTATGTGATGTATTACATTTATTGATGTGAATATTTTAGCATTTTTGCATCCCTGGGATGAATCCCACTTGATCATAGTGTATAATCTTTTTAATGTATTGCTGAATGAAGTTCTCCAATATGTTGTTGAGAATTTTAGATCCCTGTTCATCAGCAATACCGGCTTGTAGTTTTCTTTCTTTGTTGTATCTTTATCTGGTTTTGGGAATAGGATGATGCTGGCCTCATAAAGAGAGTTTGGGAATCTTCCTTCTTCTTGGGTCTTTTGGAAATGTCTAAAAAGATATGGGTTAGCTCTTCCTTAAATGTTTTGTAAAATTCTCCTGTGAAACTGTCTAAACCAAGGCCTTGTGTGCTGGGAGCTTTTTGATTACTGCTGAAATTTCACCAGCTATTATCAGTCTGTTCAGGATTTCTGCTTCTTCTTCATTGAATTTTGGAAGACTATTTTTCTAGAAATGTGTCTATTTCACCTAGGTTTCAAAGTTCTTGGCATATAGTTCTTCGTAGTAATTTCCTACAATCCTCTGTATCTCTGTGGTATCAGTTGTAATCTCTCCTCTTTCATTTATGATTTTGTTTATTTTGGTCCTCTCTCTTTTTTCTTGATGAGTCTGCTTAAAGGCTTGTCAATTTTGTTTATCTTTTCAAACAGCCAGATCCTTGATATATATATATATATATATATATATATATATATATATATATATATATATATAT
>PVJI01017845.1:0-34699 GCA_004026765.1 Micronycteris hirsuta | reverse complement strand
TTTTTAAAGATTTTTAAAATTTATTTTAGACAGAGGGGAAGGGAGGGAGAAAGGGAGAGAATCATTAATGTGTGGTTGCCTCTCATGCATCCCCTACTGGAGACCTGATGTAGCCTGCAACCCAGGCATATGCCCTGATTGGAAATTGAACCGGCATCCCTTTGATTCCCAGGCTGGCGCTCAATCCACTGAGCCACACTAGCCAGGGCTATTAATGAAACATTAATCAAGGTATTCCATGAACTGTTTGCTCTCTTGAGGACTTAATATGCATTAACATAGTTGAATCTTTACAGCGCCTTTATGAGAAAGGAGTTATTATTATATGAGCATTAGTGAGAGGAAAATTGAGGCCTGTAAAGAATAACTTGCCCAAAGTCTCCCAACACGGAAATGACAGAGCCCAAGTCTAAACTGTTAAACTGAGTCTCATATAACAAAGAAGGTGATACCTTCACCCACCTACCTACCTACCTACCTGAATAACATGAAACTATAGAACTGCCTTTAATGCAAAAGAGTTTTTCATTTAGAATTTTAAAATAAGAGAAATATAAATAAATACAAGCAATTTTAGCTGGATATTTATACTCAGGGCTTGGTCTTTGTCTGGGGTATGCTTTAGGTGTCTGAAATGTGTCGGATGTGTCTAAAAACACACAACATATCATATGTAACCACATATTAATTCATAATAATTAGTCAAAAGTAAAGAATCTATCATTAACATATAAAACTATGTATTATGAACATGTACTTAACAGATATATTCTTATTTTATTAGTGACTCCAATTACTAGTACTCACTTTTGCTAATATTTAGATTATTGACGAATACATATGTTATAGTCCTAGGGCTCAACAAGTAGTTAGCTCTTCAATGCGTTAAGTGTGTTTGGGTTTAAATGTAGCAAGAAACATAGCAATGCAAAGTAGTAGTTTCTAAGCCCCCTAAAGAGATAAAGAAGACACAATTTAGAGATGGTTTTGTAGAAATTATAAGATTTGACTTCACCTTGAAGGCCTTTGAGGAGGGAAGATGCAAAAGGAAGAGAACGTGTTATGAAGAATGGTGTGGCAGTGCTGTGGTGGTAGGGCTATGCCAGGAACTGAAAAATTAGACAAATATGGCCGATTTTGGAAAGTTGTTGGGGCCAGCTTGTGCAGTAGATTACTCAAGGAGTTAGTAAATTTTTTGCCCAGAGGGATTATGGGTGTACTAGGTACAGAGAGAATCCAGTTGATAACTTTGGATCTACCACAAATACAATCAATCAGATTGTGTTACCACGCCGTAACTGATGATGTCGCTTCTCCTGTTGATTGGGAATCTCTGTTCTCCTCTGTCCTGTCAAGTTCATCCTCTCATGAAGTTCTGTGGATACCTTCTGCCCCATTTTTCTCAGATCTTCCCTTCTGTTTACACTGTTACTTTGCTAGCATGGTTCTCTGTTACCTTAAAACTCTATAGATTATACAAACCTCCTGTTTTGTCAACTTGTATTCTTTTGGACTTTAAGTGAATTAGCTTAAGTTAAAAAGAAAAGTTTACTGGCATATGTAACTAACGGAGCTGGTGGGGAGGGGGTGTAACACTTTCCTCAGGGACAACTGAGTCCAAGGATGAGCCTGCTGTCATCTCTCTTCCCCAGCTCTTGTTTCTTCTCTCCCTTGGCCCCATTCTCATCTTCTGCATATAAGCTCAATGTGTGGCAGGGGCGTGATCTCAGGCCACGGCATATTCACATTCCTCCAGCGTGATGATCTAAGAGGAAGAAGACTTTCCTGCAGTTCTAGTCAGATAGTAACCCGACCTAATGCTGTGATTGACTCTCCTCTGGTCCAGAGACCATCCCAGAGAAGTTGCCATCGCCAGCAGGTAGGGCACTGGAATTGGGGCTTTCGTCAGAACCAGTCATGAAACCAGTGGATGAGGAGTCATTTAAAAACCCTCAAAATAGAAAAGTAAATTTCTGAGAAGACAAACAACTAATAATAAACACTTCCTGCCCTCTTTAATCTCCTAGTAGTCTTTATATATATTTCTAGCATGGTTCTCTCACATTCAAATTGAGCTGTTCTTCCTAATGTTGACATTCATTGTTATAGAACATCTTCTCTTCTGATTCTCCACTTGTAAACCCCACTTGTTGTAGGTTCAAAATCAGTCTCTCTAATTTACCAGCTACATGATTTTAGACAATTTTCTTACCCTGGCTAACCTTCAATTTTCTTATCACAAAAGTAGGGATACTAGTGGTGCCCTCATGAGTTTACTGGCAGGATTAAATAATTTGTTGGCCCTACTTTAGTTTTTTATTGCTTTATTTTGTACCCTATTCTCTAAACCAACTCACAGAGGTTTTGTATTCATATAAATAAATAATATGACCAAACTAATTACACTTCTGTGTCCCCATAGCAAAATGAAAAAAAAAAAGCTTTTTTTTTTTTTTTTTTGGATTCAGGATAAGACAACACCTAAATCCTGTATTAACTTGTATATTTGAATTTCCATCCCTTGTTCCTTGGTGATTATTTGTTGTCTGAAAATTGCATGCTGCACTGAAAAAACAGATTAGGTAACACAACCTGCTCACTGTCCTTCTCAAAGGGTATGAATAAGATAAAGCTAGAAAAAGTATATAAATATTTGACAAGCTCCTTAATAGAATTTTTGGATAACACTCATTTTGCTCTATCCCCACCATTGTAGGGATATAATTTTTCTTCAAAAGCCCCCTTTTTCTTGATATCAATAATGTAATGGGCTTTGGACAAATAAAAAAATAGTATCAGCTGGACCAGGGTCAAGGCTCCTATCTAAGGAGGATGGCCAGCTATCCAAACCCTGGCATCTAAAGAGGTGGGATAAATTTCACCTTGACCTGGCAGATAAAACTTTCCTGGACAAAGATAGAAGTTAATTCACTTGGACAAGCGGGGTCTGTTAAATCCAAAACCAAACCCAAACCATCCTGCATATGTATCTTTCTTTATATAACAGGCTTGTTTCTAAATGTGCTGCATGTGAAAAGGTTTTTTAAAAAATAAATTGACCCATATTTTAAGCACACACACAAAAAAATAGTATCAGGGCCTTTGCTCAAAAACAGAAAATTCCCTATTCAGCCAGCTTCTTTAGGATTCTTTAGCAACTTTCTGGTTTGTTTATTGGACAGCATTGAAAGATTCATTAAAAAAAAAAAAACACTTGGAAGAGTCCACTCACTTGGAAGTGGAACTAAGGGCCGCTGAGCCAGATCCAGTTGGGCCGTTGCTGTTATGTAGGAGTGACCATGCAGGAGCCGCCTGTTGTTTCCGAGTTCCCGTCCATCCTGGCAGTGGCTTCTGGGCATGAGGGGCTTGGTAGCAGTATGTTGGGCACCAGAGGTCAGGAATGGGGATGGTCATGGGAGAAGGAGGGAATGGGGATGAGGACGTGGAAAGTTCTCTAGTCTTGAAATGGGATTAAAACATTTTAGATGACATACTATATGAGAAAATGCTCTGAACATACCATATAAATTACTATTACTCTTGTTTCTGGAGAACAAAAAAGAGAGGCTTTTGAACAGGCACTGAGCCTGAAAACTCCCAGGATAGAAGGACTATTGAAGGAGGCAAGGGGTTTGGGTAAAACTTGCCAATGTTTATCAGACTTGCCCGGTTTGCCCTCTTCCATTCTTCCTGCGGAAATTCTTCCCCAAACCATTCTCTCCCCTGTTCGCCTTGGCTGACTCTCAGGGTTTTTCTCCTCAGGTTTTCTGTTCATATATTTCATATTTTTTTTCATTTATATGTTGTGATAAATAGAATTCTAAAATAGTCCCTGAGATTCCCTACCCCTGGTATAATTTGTTACCCTTAAATGTGGGTAGAACCTATTAATATGATTAAGTTGCATTATATGGGAAAGGTGATGATACAGTCAGTCAAGCAATTACATTAAGTTATATAAGACTACTTCTTAGCAGATTGGAGAGAGATTCTCCTGCTGGCTTTGAAGAAAAAGCTTCCTGTTGTGAGATGCCATGTGGCTAGGGCTGAAGGCCAGGTTCTATGAGCTGAGAGCAATCTCCCTCCCCTGTCCACAGCCAGCAAAAAATGGAGGCCTCAGTCACTCAATCTCAGGAACGAAATTCTGCCAACAACCTGAATGAGCTTGAAAGAGGATCCTGAGCTCTAAGAAGATGATGCAGTCCATCCAAACCCTTGGTTCCCGCCTTGTGAATCCCTTAAGCAGAGAAACCAACTACATTCTTCCCAAATCTCCTACCCACAAAGACCATTGAGAAATATATTTCTGTTCTTTGAAGCTAAGTTGGTGGTAATTTAGTCTGCAGCATTAGAAAGCTTATATACATCTCAGATTTTAAATTAGAATTAAGCCTTATCTATAATTTCTTTGCACATTTCAGAGGACCTGGTTTAGTTACCTTATACAAAGCAAGCATGAAATTAAGATTTGCTGATAGATTATTTTTTATTAATATAATTATCTTAAAAATTTCCTCCCAGTTTAGCCTTTTTTTTTAAACTAGAACAGTCCTTAAACTTCTTTCTGAGTATTTAAAAAAATTATCTTTTTTTTTTTTTCTGGAGAATTCCTTCTCTTATTACCCTGTCAAACATATCCATGTTTGCACAGACCAAATTAGTAATTAACATAGGTCAAAAGATTCTTTGAGAAGGAAGATCATAGTATTTGGGGAGATTTGAGTTGGGTAGCCACAATCAAAGTTTAATCAACTTAAGTTAGTAGATTATGGCATAGTTTAATTGCATGAGAACTTTGGTACGAATAGGTCAGAAGTTTAAATTTTATTCCTGATGTTTCCTAATTATGTCATATATATTGAGAGTAATAGTAACATTAATAGCAATAGCTTACTTTTATTAATCACCTAGTGTGTACCTGGAAATTTTAAAGACTTTTATACCTGTTAATGTATTGCAGACTAAAAATTACCTATGACTAGATTACAATTACTATACCCACCTCACATGGAAGGGAAACAAGGCACAAAGAGGTTAACTAACTTGTCTGGGGTCAGAAGCAAAATAATAACAATGATAAGAAACCCTGGGTAGCCCTTGTATTTTATATATGTTAAACCTCTTAATCCTTAATGTAATCCTATGAATTGAGCACTATCATTGACATCATTTAATGATAAGGAAACTGGCACACTAAATATATCATTTTAGAACACTTCTATTCTCTAAATACTTTAATCTTGTAAGTTAACCAATTTAAGAGTTAGATATACAAAGAAGGTGTTATCTAAAGCTTTTTTTTCAAAATTTCAAAATCAGTGTAACTCCACCAGATTAATCTTCCCTGCAACACTCCTTGAGCCTGTTAGTCTTTTACCAAGGAAATGTCAGTGGCTCCCCTTTGCTAACTGTCCAAATTCCAACAACATATTGAGGTCATTCAATCTTCTATGACTTCACCACTGCAACATGTATTTCTCCCTACATCTTCTTCTGTGGCTCAACATCTACTCCGAGTTCTGCAACATCAGCACAGGTGATGTTCACTGCAACCGCGATTTCATGGATCTCTGCTTTTCTGATTTAATTCTGGCCGCCTGCAAGGCCCACCTTCATCTCTCCCTGTCAAAATAGCATTTCCCTTCAACTTCTTATGTCAGCTTCTCTAGCAAGACTTCCTTTAATTCCATAACCAGACGTGTTGCCTTTACTTTGCAAATGTCTTGTGGAACACATTAATGTTTATATTATAGTCTTGTCTTTCTTCCATATCTTCCTTACAGACTACATATTTCTTAAGAATGAAATTGCTCATGTGAAAACTCAGTTGAGGACCTGATATTACTGATGTTATGGGAATTCAGTATAAATTCTCTTCTGAAAGATCTTGAATGTTGTTCTGCAGTAGTTTGATGAAAGACAAACATTAGATGTTATGAAGATGTTATTTTTCAGATTAGAGAGTTCTTTCTTCATATTCTTGAAAGTTTATCTCACAGTTTTCCCTTAGTTGTTCATGTGTAAGTCTGGGAAGAGCTGTGATCTATATAATGATGAAACAACTTAAAAGATGGAAAGAGAAATGGCGCTTTTTTAGTGGGATGAGGATAAATTCTGTTAAGGAGTCATACTAGGAGCCAGACAGAGGTCCTTGCCCCCAACAAGGAGTAAACATAATAAGTAAAAGTAAGTACATAATAAACATAATAAATAAGGTACATATTAGGGCTATGAGAAGTGCCATGAAAACACAGATTCAGGTAAAAAATTGGTTGTGGCAGGCAAGGGAAGGCAGGCCTCACTGAAAAGGTGGTAGCTACTGAGCAAGGAGGGCTCCCCAGTAGCTCTCTCCCTGACTGGCGTGCGGCTGCACACTGTGAAGGGAGAAACAGGGATTTCCCTGATTAAAACTCATGACTTCTTAGCTTTGGTTCAATGAAGTATAAAGATCATGTATTTAAAACTTTGACATTTCTTGTCGCTCAAATTAATGTAGAATTTGAATAATTAGATCTTGCTAAGTCAGACGTATGTTTTTATGTTCTGAATTGACTCTCTCTCCTTCTGTTTCCCAATCTATATGTTGAAGTCCTACCCCACCTTGTACCTCAGTATATAACTATGTTTGGATATAGAGCTTTTAAAAAGGTAGTTAAGGTAAAATGAGGTCATACGGGTGAGCTTTAATGCCATGTGGCAAAGAGATCAGAACACAGACAACAGCCAGACGAGGGCTGCCCACCTGAGCACACAGTGAGAAGCGGCCATCTGCTAGCAACCTTGCCAGCACCTTAGTCTCGGACTTTTAGCCTCCCCAAGTTTGAAAAGATAAATTTCTCTTGTCTGTGGAAATTCATTATGACAGCTCTAGTGAAACAGTACATATGATTATATAATAGTTGGAAAAAGAGGCCATAAAATCCTTAGAGTTTTGAAATAGGCAGTTCAGATTGATTATGAAATTTAGTCTGTTTTGCTCTAACAGCTGCTCTGTGGAAAGATACTGCCTTTGCAGTTGAAAATACCGTATCAGGTTTGGTAGCCAGCCTCTAAGATGTTTGCCTTTTGGCATTCCTTCTTTATGTAGTTTTTAATCATTGCTTTTCAGTGTGACAAATAGGATACTGCAGAAGTGACATGTTCCTGTCCTAGACTAGGTCTTGTCACATATGGTCTGCCTTGCTCTCCCTTGGATCACTGGCTCTGAGGGAGGAGAGCTGCCCTACTGCACTGAAGCAGCCTTCTTAAATCTATTGAGACTGATTTTGGGGCCTAACATGATCTACCCTGGAGAATGATCCATGTGCATTGGAAAAGCGTGTATATTCTGCTTCTGGATGAAATGTTCTGTATACATGTATTATGTATTAAGTACTTGCAGTCTATTTGTTTAAGGCCAATGTTTTCTTATTGATTTTATGTCTGAATGATCTATTCATTGAAATAAGTGGGATATTAAAGTTTTCTACTATGATTGTATTGCTATTTCTCCCTTCAGGTGTGTTCATACTTACTTTATGTATTTTGATGCTGCTATGCTGGGTGCACATTTGCACATGTTGTACCCTCTTGTTGGACTGAGCTGTTCATCCTTATCTAGTGCTCTTCCTTGCCTTAAAGGAGTAACTTAATTCTAATAGAATTCCTAGCTCTACACTCTTACTACTTCTCCCCCTCAAATTTTAGGTGATTGATGTTACAACTTACATACTTTTATATTATGTAACTAATAAGTAGATTATTATAGTTATGGTTATTATGTTTTTAAAATGTCTAACTATAGTTGTAAGTGAATTACATACCTTATTATCATATTACAGAGTCCAACTTTGACTATATATTTACTATTATCAGTGAATTTTATACTGTCTTCTTGTAGTTTTATGGTGATAATTAGCATTTATTTATTTCCATGCAAAGAACTCCCTTTAGCATTTCTTATAGGCAGTTTCAGTGGTATGAATTCCCTCAGCCTGTCTCCATGCCTGCCACACCATCCCCCACCAGCTCCCCCACTTAGTTAACATTTACTCATTATCTGGAATTTAGCTCAAATGACATTTCTCAGGGAAGAATATTCTTATGTCCATGATCAGATTCTCCTGTTATAACCTCTCAAGCATCTACATTGTTCCTTAATAATACTTCTATCTGTGAGCTTCATGAAAAGCAGAGGTGTGCCTGTTTTTTATTATTGTATTTTCAAGGGAGAGAATAGGCTTAACACATGATAGACACTCACAGAGAACTTAAAGAACTAAATAAAACGACTAAATGAGGAATCATCACAGCATCCTAGATAGTTTCTGCAAAGTATTACTATTGAAATATGATAAGAACTTGAGGAATAGGACCTTGTGGATTTCCATATTTATTCTTCCTTAATTGCATATACTTTGCATTTGCATAGTTTCTAAATCACAGGCTGATTTTTTTTAACTACTAGAGTTGAATTCACCCTGTGATGTGAAAATCAAGCTGTGCTCTCCCTACTTAGCATCATCACCAAGTCACAAATTCTGCAATTAAAAGTACAACTTTGTGGGTAATGCATGAGGACATTCAGCTTGTTTATCCATAGTTTTATTGCCCTTATAGATCTTTTTGGAGTAAAACCGTTCCTTGCATTTATAATATAAGCAACTGAAAAATATATAGCAAGCAGAAAGAGAAAAAAGTTCCATTTCTGCATGATTGTGGTTACACCTACAGTTTATATAACTGTCAGGCAGGATTTTTAATTACCTATTCCAAATTTATATTTTTTCCTCTTGCATATCTGATAACTGTCAGTAAATAATTGCTAACAACTTCTAAAAAAGCAATTTCATGCTATTAACTCTTCAGAGTCCTGGAGTTTTAGGACAGTTGTAATGATAAACAAAAGATAGAGACTAGAAGTTATTTGCTTATGCATAAGAGGAATGACATTTTGGACCAATAAGATTCTAAATACAGTGAAAAGTATCTTGATCCTATTCTTCTTTTCCAGGTTCTTGGAATTTCAGTCATCAAATAGGTCATACGATAGTTTTTATTGGATAAAGTCAATAGAATTATTCAAAGATCTAAGAGTGTTTTCAGAAATTCCAGGCGTTGCATTGTTGTAAAGTCCACCATTATCAAAATACGGTGGAGTATTCTAGGCTTGACCTTTGACACCACTTTGATATCACTCTGATGCCAAACACAAAGAGCTTAAGGATTTTCACTTTATCTTCTTCCCCGTCCCTTTAACACTGGCTTCATTCAGAAAGATGCAGGGGACTGGAAAAAATAGGTTTCAGATAGTGCAATGGCTTCTTTTGCTCCATATCTGAGCTTGATTTCTCAAAACTTTGGACAATTTTATATGCTTCTGTATAGAATTCTTGCAGGGAGTATAATTATTTTATAGGCCCAAGTCATATGTTATTGGTGGGAGTGTGTGTGTGTGTGTGTGTGTGTGTGTGTGTGTGTAAATGAGTGACAGGGCAGTCCTAGGCCTGAGGGCCAAGTGTCATGGAGAGGCCAGCTGCACGCCATGCTTTGTTGGGGCTTACATAGTGGAGTTAGGAAGGAAAACAGGGCACCTTTGGAAAAACGAAATCTGGCAATCAGGGTGCAGGAATATGTTAGGGCCGAGGGAATAACCTGGTTCTCACCTCTGCCACCCGTAAACAGAAGTCCTTGGCGAATACTGGATTTTATCGCCAAGAAGCACACAGCTCAGCTATCCCACTTAGAAGCAACAGGGCCCACTTTGGAACAACGGCAGACAGGTAATTAAAGACACAAAGTACTTTCTAGGATGGAGCCTGGAGGAGGCAAGTAGTAAAGATACTGAAGCCTAAAGTTAACGCATACAAATTCATGTAAAAATAAAACCCAATGAGTATGTGTTGACCCTATAAGGGCTTCCCTGGAAGACCCTCCTTTGCTGCAACAACTGTCTCCTCAGGGGTAACTACATAGCAATAAGTGGACATTGTCTGAGAAATTTCCACAGTTTGTTGAACACATTTTCAAAATAAATTTATAAAATATCTTAGGGTTATTCACAAATGACTATATTAATTGATATTTATTCACAGTCATAATCAAATATTGGGCCTTTATTTTTCTTTCCAAGGTAAATAACAAAGTTCCATGTAATACCGTGAACCTTTTCCTTCAGAACTAAGAAACATCTTGATTTCATAGCACGAAGAATGATGTTTTAAAGATAATAGGCACTACTATATATTACTATTCAAAGAAAGAATGAAAAAGACACTAGTATTAAGAGGCATTTTTGGTGTTTGTAGAGAATCAGTGTTGCTTACATACTAAAAATACTTACCTTCTAGTCCATAAAAATGAAACAAACATGCAGAACTAGTCAAACAACTACTTATATTATGGTATTAAATGTTCATTGATTAAGCACTTCATTTGTCAGCAGCTCTATCAATATTGTGTCAACACAGTTTAAATCAACTGAAATTTAAATTCTGACCACTAGCTACGGGATTACATCAAAATCACAGTTCATTTGAAGTTTACCAGTTAGATATTTGGGATTAAGCTGTTCTCATATGTATAAAATAGTGCATCACTCATTCCAAAATCCATAAAATAAAATGTTGTCTATATAGATCAGGATGTTTTTCTCTGTGTATGTGTGATTTACTTTTTCTGGAATATGAGCAGCTTGTGGTTCATACTCAGGGACACCAGTTAGTGGACAGCCACAAAGACAAACTCTGACCCACTGACTCATTGTCGGGTCAGAGCTGATGTTAGTATCCTGGTTACCCTCTGAAGGCAGATTTCATTTCACATTTCTCGGTTCATTCAGTGTATCAGAGTGTTCTTGCTTGCCACCTCTGGAACTCTGGAATCCGAATCCTTGGGAAGAATGATGGGATTAGATAGGGATGCAGCATAGAAGCATCTGTAGAAAGAAAGGCCGTGTCTTGGGTAGAGGAGGGGATTGAGTATCTCGATGAGTCCCTGTCTTCCCGAGGTCCTCCAAAGTCTGAGGTGGCTTTATTTTCTTTATTCAGTGAAATGATCCCTGAGATTTTACCTCACTGAACCATCCGATAAGCCTGGCATTAAGCAAGATCGCCAGTATTTAATCATATGCATTCATGTGCAAAGCCACCTGTTTGAAAATGATCTGGTTTAAATGAACTCCAACCGCCCTCAGTGTGTGTTCAGGACACAAAAGACATGGTTGGCACCTAGAGTTCTTCACAGATACTCTAGGAAGAAGACAAGCTAGTGTCGTGGAGAGGCTAATTAGCTTATGACCAATTTGTTCATAACTATTACATCAGTATCTGTTATCTTTACAACCCACGGCTGATGCTTGCAGGGACTCCTGACCTGAAGCAGAGAAGTCTAGCAGATAAGTCTTGCCAACAAATAGCTGTACAACAATTCAAGGCATGTTAAGTGCCAGACGAAAAGTGGGATAAAGTGCCAAATCGATTTCATGGTGATATTTAAGAAAAAATCCAACTAATGCACGTTAGAAACACATTTCAGTTTGATCTTACGTTATATATATAATGGATGCACTCCAAAGCTATTATTCTGCAGAATACTTTTCTAGGACGTTATTGGGTGTACTGATAACAAAAGAATTTTATGTTTAGCAACATTTGGAAAATGCCAAATTATTTACAAAGGATCCAATTATTTTCCCATCCTCATGTTTCTATCAAACAGAATGTATCGGAAGGAATATTTGAATAGAATATCTATACCCTCCCATCTCACACTCTCTGTCTCTCCCTCTTTCTCCCTGATTCCGACACGCTTCTTCCTCTCTTTGCTCTTTCTTTGAACCTGACATTTATTGAACCAGGTTTATCAGGTGACTGGCTGACTGTATCAAAGGACAAGTAGGTAAAGCTGACTTTGTGACTCTGCTTTCAGGTTCTAGTATGTTTTTTGTCCATTGTTAAGCCAAGCACTGGTCTTTGGGAGTTACTGACATCACTAGTAAGTTGGCACTTTGATCCTCATCTGACTACTGTGCCTCTGCTTTAGTCAGAATCCAGAAACAAGCAGGAATAATTAACTGACACTTCCAATCTCGAATAGGTTAATCAAGTTAAACAGCTTTCTTTGTTGCAGGACTCTTTAGATATATTGCAATGGTAATATATTTTGAGAATATTTAAGTAAGGTATGCATTAATACGGTACTTTCCAACACTTGGGAGTTACTAGTAAGATTTCTCAGAGTTATAGGAATAGCTAGCATTTATTAAGCAGATACTAAGTTCCAGGAACTATTAAATTTTTGCTGCATAATCTCATTTGATTCTTATGATAGTACAACAAGACAAGCACTGCAATATTTGCAAATAATGAGTTAGTTTGAGATGCTAAGTAACTGGCTCATGGTTACGAAAACAAGTAAATGCCAGAGTGGTAATTCAAACACAAATCTTTCACACTCCAAAGATTCTGCTTCGGACCACTGAATTATAACATGGAATATACAGGATAGGACAAAAGTAGGGTTACAGTTTGAGTACACAAAACAAAGTTTATTCTTGTGTTATTATTTATTAATTATGGTATTCTTTTCCATACAAACAACTGTAACCTACTTTTGTCCCATCCTGTATTTGGGAAAAATTTGTGCCTAAGATATACATGTCTTCTCTAGGTTATCTTTCAATTATACATAATTTTTGTAGGCATGTTAAAATTGTAGAAAAGGCTAAGAGTTGAGCTGCATTCTTACTTTTGTTTTTACATGCATTGGGCAAAAATCAAGCTTCCACATGAAAAATATAACAGAAGTCTGGTGGGCTGGAAAAGGATACCCATTCCTTCTCCTCATTACCTCTTCAGCTCCACAGGCAAGAAGGAAAATGTGGAGGAGAATATTTTCACATTTATTTCTATGCTCTAGTTAAGAATTAAAAGTATCTTCCAAGAAGATATAACTGAATAGTGTTTTACGATTGTTTGGCAAAAGACTAATGATAATTTCTAATGAGTAACCATGGAAATAATATAAAATACAAAACTGTAATTCTATACCCTCGCATTCTAGGTCTGTTTCTGTGATTGACCTTTATTTTGAAAACCATTTAAACATTTAGTCTGTGTTCCAATATTTATGAAATTAAGAGTGATTCTCAACCTTGCAAATGTCCCAGATGCAGCAATGTACTACCCTTGGCAATAAGAAGAAAACAGCTGCTTTGTCCCACTTACTGATTCACCAGGGGCAAGACAAAGAAAATGACAGCAGTGGGGTTACCACTTACACGGGCTGTCAGAGACCTTCTTCAGTGCACCGGATGGAGATCTGAACTTGAATAGCATACTAAGGGCCATTCAAGAGGAAGGATTATCACACAACAGTCAAGACTAAAATGCCAGATAAAAATACTTGCTTCCCTAAACTGCTTTGCAGTCATGGCAACTATGTGACATAGTTTTGGTGAACTGGGTACAAGCTGAGGGCTTTAGGAAAGGTTTGACTTTGATTCAGGTACTGTTCTTGTATTTTCTTCCTGTCTTAAATGTGGACAGGATGTTTGGAGTGTAACCTGCATGTTTCCATGATGGAACAGCATGTTTGTGGATAAAGTCCAAGGAAATACAGGAGCTGGCTTGCTGGCTTGGTCCTTGATGGTGTTTCTGAGCCATAGAACCAAGCCTTGACCATTTGCCCCTGGATGTTTTTTTTTTTTTTTTCCCATGAGCAATGAGGCAAATAGTTGCTATGTAAGTTGTCATTAGTAGACTTTTCTGTTATGTGTAGCCAACTGTATTCTAAGTTGTGTGTATCGGGACACTCACTTCTGTATGTCTTGCAAGCAGAGGCACTGACTGCTTTATTCCAGACCATCTTTTCTAGGACGGCTGGATAGCAATAGCCTTGGAAGGTAAACGTAGTGTTCCCCCCAAAGCAAAGGGAGGTTTGCTTACTATTCAGTATAGAACCAATAATGCTCCCTCTTGGAACAAACTAGTGTAAAAGATGCAGGTTTTCTAAGCTTGAGGTTTCTTTTTTATAACAATACACTATGTATGCAGGTGTCACCTGTTGTCTTAGATTGGGCTGCTATAACAAAGTACCATAGATCAAGGTGCCAGGAGATTCCATGTCTGCAGAGGGCCGGCCCTCTTCCTGATTTGCAGGTAGCTGCCTCCCTGCTGTAACCTCACATGGTGGAGAGGGAGAGCCCCGTCTCCAACACTTCTTATGAGGGCACTGATCGAATCCCATGATTCCACTCTTATGACCTTACCTAAACCTAATTACTTCCCAAAGGCCCCGCCTCCACATTCTAGCCCATTCGGGGGTAGGGCTTCCATACAGGAATTTCAAACACATTCAGTCCATAGCACCCAGCCTTATTCATTTTGTTCTGTAGGAACTGAGGTTAGGAGAACTGGTAAAATGCTAACTCTCTGAATACTGTCACTGATGTGAGTGAAAAGTACTTTGTCTGACACCCAGGAGACTCGAGTCTTCTAGCTGCATCCATAAAAGTGTGGCAGTGATACTTGATAGTTTGCAGATGGGGTTTAACTTTAGACCTTGGGGAGTTCGGAACAAACTGATTCTGTGGAGCAGTCAAAATTAGTATGCACCTGAATTCCATAGATAAGGATTATTTATACTTCCTACATAGGAAAAAAACACCAATTAAATGGTGATGTCATTTATTAAACAGAACAATCAAATTCTAGCAAACTTATTTGTACAAACTGACTGTGAAACACACTTGCATGTAATTTTAATTGGCCATATGTCCAGCAATAGAGTAAAACTGTAAAACTTCAGAAGAATAAAAAAAAAAATCAAAACCTGTTTTAGAGCCAGTAGAAAGAAAAACAGTAAGAATATTAGTTTTGCAGAAAAGTATATCTAGATTTTGCATGAATGAGCTTTGGGTGCACGTAGGATGCAGTGAAAGGGATCCAAGCGAGTAAGAGATACGGAGGACTGAGTAGGTGCAATAAAAAACAAGAGCTGTCTCAGGAGTGAACAGAAAGGAATTCAAATAGGATATAATACTAATAAAGCTTCCCCGATGTGGAGAAAGACCTGATTTTGAATATCAAAAGGACCCATGGCTTACAATGAAAAAAATAGCAGATTGCCTGAGAAAATTCCTGATATTAAAAAGTAAAATACAGATCATACAAGAATCTAGTAAGAAAAAGTATATTTTCACATTGGAGAAAGAATTCAAAATGTTGTTAGTATCTGTTTCACAATATTGAATGCTAGGATACCATGAGAAAAAATAATTAAAACAACTTAAGTACACATACAGAATCAGTCAAGTAAGTTACTTTATATTAACATGATAAAATACCTTCTGACTGTTAAAGCAATATAATAAAACTTACTATACTAATATGGAAAATGGCCATGACTTAGTTTAAACTAAAATATCACAAACTATGTATTTATTTCTTTTTGTACATTTTCTTCAGCTCTACCTTATTTATATTTTCCTACAGCTATGCCTAAATTAGTGTTTGATCTGTTGAAATTCTAATTTAAATAAACATATTTTTTATTCCCAGAAGTTTAATTTAGATTATTCAAATGTATATGTTGACTTTGCTCTTTTGTTTGCTAATTTAATTTTGTTTGTAAATAAACTAGTTCAGACACAGAAGGGTGGATATAAACAAAGAGAATTTACAAATTGAAAACTTTAGAAATATGAAACAAAAATTATTTAAAATATTAACTTTTAGTTATTATTAAAACTAAAAATAATCTTTAATTTTTTTACATTTCTTTCATTTTACTAGGTCTTTTGAGGCTCCAGGAAGGTCAAATTTTTTGACCAATGGCACATAAGTAATTAGTGGCAAAGACTCTGTTGATTCTGTTCCTTTGATTCCTAGTTTAAATTTTTCATAACGTCAGGAGTGTATACAGAACGGTAGGACAGTAGGTATTCAGGAGGCTCAATGCATTAGGGGTACGCACAGTCCTACACTATGTCAAGGCACAGTGTTTTAGCATTGTCTAAATTTGACCTATGTAAACCTTAATTAAGCAGGTGGCAAAAATAAACACTAATTAAGTATCCATTAATATCTTCTTTATGGTATTTTGAAAAATTTAGAAGGTATTATTTTTTATCAAAGTTGAGCAGAGATGTCTAAATTCATAACTTTGTTTTGTATTTAAATATTTCCATTGTTTAATCAGAAAAGCTTGAAGTTATTCTATTGATACAGTTTTTAATAGTCATGGACATTTTTAATCATGGCTATTTCATATGTGTAACACCCTGTTTAGTGCCTAGTCTAGCAGATAGCAAGTGTTCGAGAAATACTGGATGGATTATTTCTTGAGGCAAGGACTTGGACAAAAACATAGATACATTCATGCCTTGACATTAATTAGGTAAATGGACACATCGAGAATACTCTCTCATCCTCAGTTTCTGCATCTGTAAAATGACATTAGGACAACATCACAGATGATAAATAGATTTTAATTTGTTCATTAATTCTGACTGATAGAAGCTTTACGGCACTTACTTTGTGATAATAAATATGATGGTGTGTTTAGGTTCAGCCTGGATAAGCATCGTGTTCAAATAGTGAACTGTGTCTTTTTTAAAAGAAAGTATTTATTTGAAAAATACACCTTAGGTTACTGATGGTAAAGTGAGAGAAAATATGGACTTCATATTCAGATATATGTAGGTTTTATCTGAAGTTCACCATCACTGCTGTATATCTTCAGCCAGTGCTTTCAGAAATGAAGCTATCTTACAGGGGACTCAAGTTAAAACTGGATTTGCTTCGAGGGATGGCAGTGCCAAGGAATCAGGCCACGCACACAGCAATCCACAATCCACAGGTTGACCAGATCCTCAGAATCCTTGAGCCCCTTAAACTTGCTAAGGTTCCAGGTTGTACTAAGCTCCATCCTATAACCAGGGTGTCACTAAATCTAATGAAAGTTTTTCTTTCTTTAAATTTATTACAAATTATAGTTGCCATACAATATTATATTAGTTTTAGTTTTACAACATAGCCATTAGACATTTATATGCTTTACAGAGTAATCGCCATTAGTCCAGTACCCATCTGGCACTACACATACTTATTACAATGTTATTGATTCTGTCTTCTATGCTGTTACTTTACAACTTTACATCGCTGTAACTTTTTGTAACTGGCAATTTGTATTTCTTAATCCCTTCCACCTTCTTTGTCCATCCCCGTCCCTCCTCCAGTCTGGAAACCATCACCTTGTTCTCTGTAGCTATCAGTTTGTTTCTTGGTTGTTTCATTGGATTATTTTATTTTTTAGATCCTATATGTAAGTAAAATCATATGGTATTTATCTTTCTTTTACTTAATTTAGTATAATATCCTCTAGGTCAGGGGTGTCAAACTCATTTTCACTGGGGGCCACATCGGCTTTGTGGTTGCCTTCAAAGGGTGGAATATAATTCCAACTCCTTAACAGTTAAGGAGTAGTCACATTTAAAATTATTTCAGTCCTTCAAAGGCAACCACGAGGCTGGCAACCACAAGGGTGATGTGGCCCCTGGTGAAAATGAGTTTGACACCCCTGCTCTAGGTCTATTTGTGTTGCCACAAATAGCATACTAACCTCTAAGGACTATTCTTGCCACAAATGGCAAGACTTCATTCTTTTCATGGCTGAGTCATATTCTACTGTTTTATGTACCACATCTTCTTGGTCAATTTGTCTGTCAATGGACACTTAGTTTGATTCCATATGTTGGCTATTGTAAATAATTCTGAACATAGGCATGCATGAACATAGGCATGCATGTATTTTTTCAATTCAAGCATTTTTATTTTCTTCAGATAAATATCCAGAAGTGAGATTGCTGGATTGCGTGGTAGTTCTGTCTGTATTTTAGGAATCTTCATGCTGTTTCCATAGGGGTTGCACCTGCTCACAATCCTGTTGACAGTGTATGAGAGTTCCTTTTGCCCTATATCAACACTTGTCCTTTGCTGTCTTTTTAATAATAACCATTCTTATGGCTTAATGATAACCATAACAACAAGTGTGAGGTTATAATCTCACTGAGATTTGGATTTGCATCTCCCTGATGATTCATGATTTTGAGCATCTTTTCATGTGCTTGCTGACCTCTGTGTGTCTGTCCTCTTTGGAGAAATGTCTATTCAAATCCTCTGTCATTTTTTAAATTGGATTGTTTGTTAGTTTTTTATGTAGAATTGCATGAGTTCTTTATATATTTTGGATAGTAGCCCCTTACTGGATATTTTATTTGCAAATATCTTCCCCTATTCAGTAGGTTGCCTTTTGGTTTTGTTAATACTTCCTTTCATGGTAATAAAAGATTTTTGGTTTGATGTAGTCCTATTTGTTTATTTCTACTTTTGTTTTCTTTGCCCTAGAAAACATATTAAAAAAAGAAAGTACTAAGACCAAGGCCAAAGAGTTGATTGCCTATATTTTCTTCTAGGTGTTTTATGGTTTCAAATCTTATATTAAAATCTTTCATGCATTTTCAAGTTATTTTTGTATATGGTAGTCTTTTATTTTTTGCATGTATATGTTCAGTTTTCTCAACATCATTTATTAAAGACATTTATTACTCCATTGAATAGTCTTGCCTTCTTTCAGAGATTAATTGGCCATACAGATATGGGCTTATTTCTGGGCTCTCTATTCTGTTCCATTGATCTGTGTGTCTGTTTTTGTGCCAGGACCACAGTGTTTTGGTTACTATAGTCTTGTAATATGGTTTGAAATTAGGTGGCATGTTACATCCAACTTTTTACTTCTTAACATTGTTTTGGCTACTCACAGTGTTTTGTGGTTCTACATAAATTTTATTGTAGGATTATTTGCTCTAGTTCTGTGAAAAATGCTATTGGTATTTTGATAGAGATTCTATTAAATATGTAGATTTCTTTGGGAAATATGGACATTTTAACAATATCACTTCTTCCAATCCCTGAGCACAGTGTACTTTCTATTTAATTGTGTCTTCTTCAATTTATTTTTTCATTGTCCTGTAGTTTGCCGAGTACAGGTCTTTTACTTCCTTGGTTAAATTTATTCCTAGATGTCTTATTCTTTTTGATGCAACTGTAAATGGGATTGTTTTCTTTATCTTTCTGATAGCTTGTTATCAGTGTATAAAATGCAATCAATTTCTGAATATGAATTTTGTATTCTGCAACTTTCCTGAATTCATTTATTAGTTTTAATAGTTTTTTTCTTTGGTGGTGGTATTAGTGTTCTCTATATATAATATCTGATCATCTACAAATAGATACCATTTTACTTCCTTTCCTATCTGGATACCATTTTATTTCCTTTTCTATGTGGATGTTTTCTTTCTTTCTCTTGTCTGATTGCTTGTCTCTTGTCTAGTGCCTACGATGTCCAGAACTCTTTGTTATGTTGAGGTATGTTCCTACTATCACCACTTTGCTGAGAGTATTTATTATAAATGATGTTGGATTTTGTCAAATGCTTTTTCTGCATCTACTGACATGGCCATGTGGCTTTTATCCTTAATTTTGTTTGTGGTATAAATCAATCATGTTGATTGATTTATGGGTATTGAATCTAACTTGTGTCCCAAGAATAATCCCACTTGGTCATGGTCCATGACACTTTTTAAAAACATATTGCTGAATTCAGCATGCTAATATTTAGTTGAGAATTTTTTGCATCTGTGTTCATCAGGGCTTTGGAAGAATCTTTGTCTGCTTTTTTAAGTGTAATGCTGGCCTCATAAAATGAGTTTGGGGACTTTCCTTCCTCTTCAATTTTTTTTTGAGTAATTTAAGAAGGGTAGGTGTTAATTCCCCTTTGACTATTTGATAGAATTAACTTGTGAAGCCATCTGGCCCAGGACTTCATTTGCTGAGAGTTTTTTGATTATTGATTAGATTTCGTTACAAGTAATGGGTCTGTTCAGATTTGCTGTTTCTTCCTGACTCAGTCTTGGAAGGTTGTGTTTCTAGAAATTCATCCATTTCTTCCAGGTTGTCCAATTTGTTGGCATATAATTATTCTTGCATTTTCTTATAATCCCTTTATTTCTGTGGTGTTGATTGTCACTTGTCTCCTTTCATTTATGATTTTATTTATTTTGGCCCTCTTTTTTTTCTCAGTGAGTCCAGCTTTATCTATGGTTTATCGATTTTGTTAATGTTTTCAAAAATCAGCCCTTAATTCATTGATTTTTTTCCAGTGTTCCTTAGTCTTTCACTTATTCCACTCTAATCTTTATTATTTCCTTCCTTCTATTCACCTTGGCCTTTGTTCTTTTTTTCTAGTTCCTCTAGGTATGAGGTTAGATTAATTGAGGTGTTTCTTGAGGTAGGCCTGTATAACATGTATTTTCCTCGTGTCCCAGAGACTTTGGGTCATTATGTTTCCATTTTCATTAGTCTCAAGATATCTTTGTATTTCCTCCCTGACTTCTTAGTTAGCCCATGGATTTTTTTTATTAGCATGTTGTTTAGCCTCCACGTATTTGTGTTTTTTTCCAGTTTCCTTATTGTAATTGATTTAATTTTTAACACCATTTCATCAGAGAAGGTACTTGATATGATATCAATCTTCTTAAATTTATTGAGACTTGTTTAGTGGCCTGCCACGTGGTATCCTGGAAAATGTTCCATGTGTGCTTAAAAAAAACATATATTCTGCTGTTTTTGGATGAAATGATCTGTAAATATCCACTAAGTCTGTATGACCTAATGTGTCATTTAAGGCCATTGTTTTTTTGATTTTCTGTTTGGATGATCTGTCCATAGATATAAGTGGGGTGTTAAGGTCCCCTTATATTTTTGCAACACTGTTGATCTCTCCCTTTATTTCTGTTAATATTAATTGTATGCATTAAAGTGTTCCTATGCTGGGGTACATAGATGCTTATAAGACTTATAGCCTCTGGTTGGATTGATGCCTTTATCATTATGAAATGCCCTTCTTTGTCTCTTGTTATAGCTTTTGTTTTAAAGGCTATTTTGTGTGCTATCATTATTGCTACACTAGTTTGTTTCCACTTGCATAAAATATCTTTTTCCATGCCTTCATTGCCAGTGTTCTTACAATCTGAAGTGAGTCTCTTGCAGGCAGTATACGTAAGGTTCTTGCATCTGTGTTCATCAGGGCTTTGGAAACCTTTGTCTGCTTTTTTAAGTGTAATGCTGGCCTCATATCTTTTTGATTGGAGCATTTAGTCCAGTTGTATTTAAAGTAATTCTTGATAGGTTTGTGGATATTATGGATATTGCCACTTTAGCGATTGTTTTGTGGTTCTTTTTGTTGTTCTTTTCTCTTGTTCTTTGGTCTTATAAATTGATGACTTTCTTAGCCATCTGCTGTTGTGCTTTGGAGACAGTAACACACTCTGGCTGGAAGGGAAGAACGGAGCATGCCTTGGCCTCTGCTGATCCTTGTCTTTCTCCTGAAAGGCTCAGTTACTGTATGGATTGAAAGCCAACTCTACCCCCAAGTTCAACTAAAGTAATGCCTCCTTCTTGAAATTGCATTAATACATCTGAGGTGCAGTAAACTCATTTTTCTGTTTCTGTAACACTTTTCTTTTTCTTCCATTCTATCATGGCCACTTTGTACTATAGGTAGCTGTTTACACAAACTTCAATTTCTAAATTTTAAATTGAAGGCGATAATTGGGTCTTATTCAATTTGTTACATCTTAGAAAAATAATGAAAACTGTTAGTTGTTATTAATGAAACGACTCTAAGGTCAGTGATGACCCCATAGTTGACCCCGAGGTAAAGACAAGCTAGGGACTGGCTGCAAGTGAAGGCTCTGATGGCACACAAGCCACTCTCCTGCTAAAGGCCTTAGAAGCTCTGTCTTCACTCAAATTAGAGCAGTAGAGTCAACACATTTCATATTTTTTCTCAAAAAATTTTCACTTCAGGAAAAACATACAGGTTATTCTTATTATGATCGATCCAATAAAAATGGATTTTATTTGAACTTTGAAGTATGTGAGTGATACTTAGAATCATTAGGCAATTACTGATTTTAAATGCAAATTCAGAGGTAGAGTGATCAAATATTAAAGCTAAGATGGATCATGGAGATGATCTACATCAATTTAGTGATTTTCTAAGTGGGAAATTTAATATCTAGAAAGGTTTAAAGATGTGTCTGGAAACAGAAATAAACAGCACTCAGCCTATAAGGAGCTGATGAGTTAATCTGGGAAGTTTTGAAAGTTAGAGAAACTCTCCTAGATATGATGAGCAACTTTATCAATTTTTCCAAGACAAGAAATCACATTTCAAAAATGTCTAAATCATTTATACATGCAGGTGCAAGCACTCAGGAGATCAAGGAAAAATGTCTTTATTTTGAAAACATTTCTTCAGTCTAAAAATGAGAAAAGCAGCTATTCCCCAGGCAAAGGGAGCAATTCTTACTCCTAGAGAACTCATAAGAACTTCAGAAGGCAATGATAATATACACTCTGATACCCAAGGAACATGAAGGCCCCTCTAGCATTTGTGGACACTTATATTAAAAATGTAATTCAGGCCTTCCTGAAGTTTTCTCTTGCCCTGCTTTCCATGTCTCTATCTTCTTTACCTTACAGTAGCAGCACCATATGCTAAAGTACACAGTCCCTATCTCTACTATGTACATAAAAGAAGAACGTGGAATAAAAACCTTTAATATATGAAGAAAACAACCACCTGACATTTTCTTTTAAAAATGCTTAAGTTACTTTTGGCTTGCATATATCACGTGACTATTTTTTTTTTCTCTGTGTCGGAACATTTGTAAAAAAAGTTCCCCTATGTTAAAAAGCAATTTAAAACAGGACAACTGGAAGTATAATTTTAGCTTAATTGTAATTTCTGTAAACTGATTTTCTGTTTAATTTATTAAAGACCTTGTGAAAATTTGTCTAAAAATGTAGGAGCCTATGAGTCAGGACAAGCAATTGTTGGAGACAACCCAGTATTAGAATTAAGTGGTATTGATAGATTTTTTCTTTTATAGTGATAACTCTGTTCAGATTTTGCTTGCTATAACATGGAATTTAACACGTTGGTTTCATCTGAAGGACATTATCACTGGAGAAATCAGAATGACCTCCATATAAGACTTCTTATGACATGCTCCTGAAGTTAGATACCACTTGATTCTCAGTTTTGTACCACCTTCTTAAGGACTGAACATTCCAGTCTCCAGGAATGTTCTTAGCACCCCTTTATTTAATTTCACTATATAGCATGAGGACATTGCACCACAGTGGATCTGCCTTTTCATCCTTTTTAGATTGAAAGATAGGTTTCAACCAGGGGAAAATTTCAGATAACTGTCAGTTAAATATTTTTCTAGCCTAAATTATGTAAAACTCAGAATTTTCTCAGCCCTGAACTATGGTTTATCACAGATTTGTATTCTCTTGTGGGGCTATAATTGCTTTCCCTCCTAAAGTTATGAGTTTGACTCATGGTCACAGTACCTGGTTATTTACAGAAATAAAGGAAAGTAGGAAAGCCTGATTTTCTAAAAAGAAACCAATAATTAGAGTATAGAAAAGTTAGAATTATTTACAGAGAAACTGTTGCTCAAATAAGAACTTAAAGAGTTATTTGTCTTTAAGTTTTTCATTATTCTCCTTCTATTATAAAAAGCAGTAAGTACATAGCTCTGAACACTAACTCTTTCTAACTATATGCCGTTTTACCAGCTTACTGCATACAGCCCTAACTAAGGTCTGTTCAAACTCAGAACCGTACAGTTAGCATTGAATTAGCTTGTATACTTTGCAATAAAACACCTCAAACTGAAGTCTTCTTCATAAGTAAAAGGGATGAAAAAATTTTCCTTCAAAGTTCATCCTGCTGAGATTTATATTGATTAGTTCTTTTCCTTCTTTCATCATTCCCTGCCTGGCTCACTATTATAATACAACCCACACAGTGTTTCAAAGTGCACAATTATTTTATTGTAGTGTGAATCAAATTCAGGGTAAAACTTGCATAGTTTTGACATTAGAAAATATGTAAGAGAGATTGAGTCACTCATATTATATAAATAAGGCATTTCCAGAACAAAGAAGTAAATTACTTGTCCAAAGTCACAAAGTAAGTTATAACATCTCACATTACTCAATTAATTTAGCCCAGTTTGAACATTTATACATTTACTTCGATGTACTTTCAAGTGGCTAGAACTTTCCATGCTTTATAATCTGGAGTCACTCTCATTTCTTATCAGTTCTCCCAATTTGCACACCCAGTTCCTGCATTTATTCCACAAACAAATATTTTTTAAACTATAAATAAATAATGTTGAATTCCAGCTATCTGCCAGGCACTCTGCCAGGGATTCAAAGGTGAGCAAAACACATCTGATCAGACCAAGAGCTGCAGTTTGATGTGGACAATCAAATCTCAGGAATAAGTCATTGTTAATTGTGATATGTATTTTGAAGGACAAATGCAGGTGCTCTTTTGGCTAAGGAGTGAGGATATGACGCGTAAGGTGAAAAGTATAAGCAGAAGTCAGAAGGGCATAAGGAAGATTAGGCTGACAAAACATAATATCCTTTTCCAGAGGTACAATAGGGGAGACTGTGGGCCATTCAGTCCTCATCGAGGAAGAAGGCAGAGTTGTTAGAAGTGGAAAGGAGATGAAACTAGAGTACCCAAAGAGTAAGGCGAAGCTCGTGAAGAGGTACGAACAGGAAAAGGACTAATCTGAATTTCATTTGTTTTAAAAAAGATTATTCCAGACACAGTAAGGAAAGTGAATTTGAGAGGAGCAAAATGGAAGCAGAGAAAGTAGTTACACATCTATTGCAAACGCCAAAAGACATCATGGGAGCTCCAGCCAAGACAGGGGTGGCAGAGAGGACTAAACACTGCCAAAAGTCAGTGGTCCTTGGGGATTAAAGAATAGACTTTAGGGCACTCAACAGTTCTCATAGTTTACTTGGTTTATAGACAGTCATTGCGGGGGCGGGGGTTCAGTATGAAATGTCTGCTCAGCTTTCCTCAACCCTGTCTTTATTTTTTTTAGAAAAAGGTGCTCAGAGACTATTTAGCTTTTTGAGGTACCTACGCACTCAGAGTTTTTATTCCTGTCTTTACTTTTAAATAACTGTGTTATTTTTAAAACCTCCAAGTGTATATGTTTATGTTGAAACGGGCATGATTAGACACTTATCTAAGGAATATAAATGAATATAACCATTTAGGATGGACTATGTCTCATAAATCTGAAACATGCTTATCCCTTTTGTCTAGTGATTTCTCATCTGGAAGTCTATTCTAAAGAAAACACCACAAAGTACTCAAGGTTTCTATGTATAAATATATCCACTTATGCATTGTTTCTTAACAGTAAAAAAAGGTAACTACCTACACATTCAAATGTAGGGGAAAGAGGAAGGAAATTATGGCATAGTTGTCCTCATTAAACTTTCTACAATTTTGTATTTTTGCAATGAACATGTCTTATTTAATCATCAAAAAATAATTATAAGGACCCAGTATACAATATCAGCAACTCTATCAATATTATTATTAGAAAATGTGCCTGTTTCAACATAAACATATACACTTGGAGGTTTTAAACATCACAGTATGTTTTAATGCTTTTCATTCAGTTATCATTTTCCTGAGGATTGTATGGAGGGGAAAGATGGGTGAAGGTTTCAGTGTAAGATAACCTTGTTGAGAATGTTTTATAAACCATAAAACAGTACGCACTGATCAATGAGCATCTCAGTTTGATGGCCTAAACTGTGTCAGCTGCAAAGTGTGACAAATGCAGCAGGCATATATGTTAGTATTCAGGGAGGTGTATGAGTACCTCATTGATTAAGTAAAGGCCAGATAAAGAGTGCTTTGGGCCCAATAACTGGCCCCAGTTTGGTAAGGACCCCATCTTAACTTTCACCGTACCTGAACCAGATACAAATTATTTGATCGAGGGAAGATAAAGTCCATAAATTGGTTGAGGGTCAGCAGGGTGAGTGGGGACATAGGAAGGTGGGTAAGGGGTGCAGTATTTTTCATAGAGCAGAATACAACCCATCCATATGGCATTGTCCCCGGTGGGATATTTTATAGAGCCCTATGGAGCAGATGAGGCATAAAAAAGAGTTAAATAAGTAAGTGGAATATCTACTGTTCCTGTAAGACAAGTGCATACAGGAGCACTACTTTAAAGTCCAATCACTGACTAATTTTCACTGACTGGATCACAGAATTGAAGGTTGACCAAGTTAATAAAGTAGTAAACAACATAATCATAAAAATATGAGTTATAAGATGAAGCCGGCATAGCTACCAAAGATGGTCATAAAGTGCAAGAAGTTGACAATCATATTTTCTAGCTGTGTGAGAAACAGCTTTATCCCTATGTACTCAGAGGAGAGAGGATTTCCTCCTATTTAACTGTAGCCTAGTGGTATCTTTGGAAGGAGGAACCTGGGGAAATAAATTAGGGTCATTTCATCACTCAGCTCCTTAATTTTACCCTATTTAGCTGTTATAGACCCTCAGATCAATAACCAAGGAGTTCAAAAGGGTAAAGAGTCCACTGTATTTGTTTTGCCTTTCTAGCATGTCACAAATACAATCGCTGCCAATTCTGTGATTAATTTGTCTCTTCATTTAATGTCTGAATCCTGCATTTGACCGTAAGCTTCATTGGGTCAGTTATCTTTTTTGATTACCACTCTGCGCCCTCTGTCCAGCAGAGGGATGTTGTAATATTGGGTTAGTTAAGAAGTTCATTTAGTTTTTTCCATACAATAGTTGTAGTAGTGCTTAGTTGTCTTAACTTTATTTGAAATAATTTTGTTAAATTATATTATGACAGCTGTCATATCAGCATGCATTTAAAAAACTTATTGAAATTAGAACATTTTTGTGCAGCCATTTTAATGTTGAAGATGGAAGAAAATATTCAGCATCTTTGGCATATTATGTTTTATTATTTTCAGAAATGTAAAAACGCAATTGAAACGCATAAAAATATTTGTGCAGTGTATGGAGAAGGTGCTGTGACTACTCAAACATGTCAAAAGTGGTTTGCAAAGTTTCTTGGTACTATTCACATTTTTGCCAAATAATTCTTTGCTGTGGGGCTGTCCTATGCATTGGAAGGTGTTTAGCAGCACCCCTGGTCTCTACCCACTAGATGCCATTAGCAGGAGAGAGCCAACATACTAGAAATATCCAAATCAATAGTTATTAGGGAATATGAAAAATGTGTCTTATTTAACAGAAAAAACTGAATGGGCTTTTGGCCAACCCAATATTAATTGATTGAAGAGAGCAGTAATATGTGGTAAGACAGTATTAGCTCTGGAGAGGGGGAGGGAGAGTCCGACCCTCCAGGCCAGGCAACCGTTAAGTCCTGGCAGTACTCCATTGCCAAAGGGAGGGGAAAGGTCCAGGCAGAAGAAACCTAGAAACATCCACCCCCACCCCAAAATGTGAAGACCTCAGAGAAGTGTCTGAAAAACTGAAACCCTTAGAAAATTTGTAAGCAATGGTTACAGGAAGCTGGCCTGTTTAGGAAGCTAAGAACAATCGGAAACAGGTAAAAGGAGGCAAGCAACTGTGAATCTATTCTTAACAGGGTCAGTTGGAATGTCTTTTTTTTTCCAAATTATTATTTTTTTTAAAGATTTTATTTATTTATTTTCAGAGAGAGGAGAAAAGAGGGAGAAAGAGCAATGTATGGTTGCCTCTCACATGGCCCTCACTGGGGACCTGGCCCGCAACCCAGGCATGTGCCCCGACTAGGAATCGAATCGGGACCCTCTGGTTCCCAGCCTGCGCTCAATCCACTGAGCTATACCAGCTGGGGCTCAGTTGGAATGTTTAAAGTAAAGAAAAAGCTCTGCTGAGCCCATGCATTGCACATCCCAAAGGATTTAATAAATGTGTCTGTGTTAAAATGACCAAATCAAAAAATTCTATATCGAATTGAAGAAGTTGTATGGAAACTTTTTTAAAATTACACCAAATTACAAATTATAAACAAATTACAGAGTGTATAATGCATTGTTTAAGCAATGAAGTAAAGCTGTATGTGTGAACAGTGTGGGCTGTAAGTGAGTAACATTGAAAAACACTGATTCTTCATATGCTTTTCCTTTTCCCTCATTCTATTAGTGTTCTCCAGAGAAAGAATAAATAGGGTAGATGGATCTAGCTATTTATTTATTTTAAGGAATTGGTTTATGTGATTATGAGAGTCCCAATATCTGCAGCTGGCAAACTGGAGACCTGATTGTGTAAATTCCAGTCCAAAGGCAAGAGAAGACCTATGTTCCAGCGTGAAGACAGGCAGAATGAGCTAATTTCCCCTTTGCCTTTTGAAGACTTAAATAGAACAATCTAAACAGTATGATACTGGCACAGAGACACACAGACCAATGGAATAGAATAGAAAGTCTAGGATTTATTAAACAAAATAAATGTGCAAACAAAATATAAACTCAGAGAACAAATAGTTTGCAGATGAAAGAGGTGTTGAGGGGCAGGGTGAAAAGGTGAAAGGACTAAGTACAAACTGCTCATCACAGAAACAGTCGTGGGGACGTAAAGTACAGGACAGGGAACAGAGGCAATAATATTGTAATAACTACATATGGTTTCCAACGGGAACTAGACTTACTGGGGTGATTACTTCATAAGGAATATAGATGTTTAACCACTATGGTGTACACCCAAAACTATTATAATGCTGTATGCCAACTGTAATTGAAAAATAAAAACATTAAAAGAATAAAACTATCATATGAGCCAGTAATTCCACTTCTGGGTATTTATCTAAAAACAAAAACACTAATCCAAGAGATATAGGCACCCTGTATTATTGAAGCATTGTTTACAGTAGCTAACATAGGGAAGCCACCTAGGTCTCCCCCAAAAGATGAAATTAAGAAGAAATGGTGTATATACAGGGTGTGGCAAAAGTGGGTTTACAGTTGTCCACATGGAAGATAATACAATGATTATGAAATAATAATGGAAGAATGCGTTCTGTTTTGGATACTCACAGCTGTAAACCTACTGCTGCCCAACCCAGATATATGATAGATACAACAGAATATTACTCAGTCGTAAAAAGAAATAAGTTCTTGCCATCTGTGACAACATGGGCTGACCTAGAAGATATTATGTGAAATAAGTCAAAGAGAAACATCAAGTGATTTCCCATGTGGACTCTAAAACACAAACATATTCCTAGAGAAAGGAAACAGACTGGTTAACGAAGCTGGAGAGGAGGTGGAGGGACGATGGAACAGGCAGAGTGGATTAGAAGGCACAAAATTCCAGTTCTAAGTCATGATAATATAGGGTACAGCATAGGAAATATTGTCAATAGTATTGTAATAAATGTATGTGATGACAGATGATAACAGATTTACTGTAGGGATCATTTTGTAATGTATATAAATATCAAATCACTGATGTATACCTGAAACTAATGGGATATTATATGCCAATCATATGCTAATTACAAAAAAATTAAATTAGAAAAAGTGGATGAGGTCCACCTGCATTGGGGAGGGCCGTCTCCTGTACTAAGTCTCCCAATTTGAATGCTATTTTCATTTAGAAACACCCTCACAGACACACTCAGAACAATATTTAACTAGACATGTGGGCATCTTACATAAAATTAACCCCACACACCTTTGTCTATAGATGCATAAAGAAAATGACTAAAATCCACTTTCATCCTACCCGCTTTACAACACAATTTTGCAGTTTGGGGATGAACAGTGTACCCTTTAAAATTAGTGCTCTATGAGGCACTAAAATGTTTATATGCCATCACCTCCAGCTAAGTAAAATGCAATAATCCATCCACGTAACATTTTATAGCTGTGATATTCACAAGAGGTGGTATTTCATGATTCAGCCAGCCTTCCAGGATATGAGAAATGTTTGGATTTATAAAGGGCTGCAACAGTTCACATTTAATATTTTTCAGACTACTTACCAAAACAGACCACTGGTTTAGAATATTAAATTGAGGACATTTGTATATTAATGATGAACATACCAAAAGTAGCAATTTCTTGTACTGTAAAGAATCAAGACATTTTTATAATTAATTGAGAGTTTGTAACAGTTACATTCAAATATATATGTCCCCATTCAAAGCAACACCTTTGGAGAAAATGTGCCCAATTGAACAATGCTGCTATTGTTCTGAGGAGGTTCATAAATCATACAAGAAAATATTTCTAACTACTTAACAATTTATCTCACTTCTGAAACAAACAGAATTTTTGAATGTCATTTCTTTTTCTACTTGTCTTGGTTCTAGTAACTTCTGGCCTTTAATTGATATAAAATTCACCCACAAAAAATGATTTAACCTTACACAGGGTGCATCAAAATAATGAACCACAGCTTTTAAGGTAAATCAAGAGGCGTTCTGAGATGGAACTGGCCCAAAGCAGCACCTCTGAAATAAATGTGTAGCCGCTTAACACCAGCTCTAAGGCAGGTGGGGGAAAAGAAAGGACCATCGATTGGAATGAGATCTGAGAATGTGATTTCCAGCTATGCTACTGATTTCCCTGCAAGACTGATGCCCTGTCTTTCTTCCTCCCCTCCTCCCCCTTATCGATACCTGTGTGGCTGCAGCTGAATTGACACACCTCCGAACCCAAGAGCACATTTGTTCTGAAAGACTACGAGAGAAGTAATTCTAATTTCTCTAACCACCTCTAATAACTCTACAGAAGAGGACTTTCACTTTATAATGCTGGGAAAGATAGCTTTTCTCTTTCTGACTTTTCTCCTCTCCCAATCTGGATAGGGGGTACATTGGCTGGCAGCTTTGTTGTATAAGGACAAATACAAATTAGGACTTCGAGGCTTAATTCTTCCTGTTGAAATTAGGGAAGTGATTCTCCTTCCTTTTTAATAGAGCATATACTTTAGGAAACATGTAAGTTCCTTCTCTGTCTCTTTGAAAGTGTGCAAGTTTTTAAAAGATAAATAAGTCTTAGGCCAGCTCTATGACCCTAGAACATCTTTTTTTTTTTTTTAATTTTCTTCCTTGAATTTTGTGTGTGGTTTTTAAAAAAATTTTATTGACACTATTACAGATGTCCCCATCCCTCACCCTTTGCCCACTTCCACCAGCCCCTGCCCCCCTCCTTTCCTCTGGCCTTCACCACTGTTGTCTGTGTCTATGGGTTACGTGTACATTATTTTTGGCTAATCTCTTCCCCTTCTTTCATGTAGTCCCCCCACCCGTCTCCCCACTGACAGCTGTCAGTCTGTTCCTTGTATCTGTTGTATATGTGAAATAAGCCAGTCAGAGAAAGACAAATAGCATGTGATCTCATAGAATCTAATGAGCAAAATAAACCGATGGAAAAAAAAACTGAATGTCTTGTTCAAGGACCTGAGAGCCATCTTTCTGAGATGTAATTACCAAAAACGATAGCATCTCTTTCAGTTTCTGTGAGAGTAGGACCTGATTTCGGCAGGACAGCTCACTCTAAGTTGCAAAATTTCCTCTTGTCATAAAGATACGTTTACTATTCCTCAGCTAACTCAGATTGCCACCCCAATTACTAAGTGGATTTTGGATGAACTGTCTGTGACAAACTGTACTAAGTCCTGTTATGTGAGAACTGGTTACTGTTTATTTGGAGAACATACACGTGATGGATTGTGTCTGTCTGCCTATTTAGAAGGGTGAGATTTCTTCAGTCATTGTAACCTCTTAGTGATTGCTCTCCACGTCTGTCACACTCTGATACGAAGTTTATTATATTTCCCCAGTGGTTACGGCCATGAGGAAAGCCAGTATGAACATGAAGCCAACACGCGGAAGAAGACAGAGCTGAGAAAATGACAGAGCAGTGGAGCTGGGGCCTCTGCCAAAGTGCTGCTGAATATCTAGGCTTCCTTAGGACTTTGAATGTGAACCAAGACATTCCCTTAAGGCGGGGCTGTCAAACTCATTTTCACCAGGGGCCACATCAGCCTCACTGTTGCCTTCAAAGGGCCGAAATAATTTTAGGACTGTATAAATGTAACTACTCCTTAACTGTTAAGGAGATGAAATTACATTCAGCCCTTTGAAGGCTGATGCAGCCCCTGGTGAAAATGAGTTTGACACCCCTGCCTTAAGAATTTAAACACTTGATTAGTTTTTTTTTTATGTTTTCAGATGCACAGCAGTGGCTGTGTCCTCAGGATAAATTCCTAAAAGTTGCTTTATTAGGTTAAAGTGTATACAGACTTTCATAGTTTTGAAAAACCTAGACTCTAGTGCTAATTCTTATTACTGGAATAATCTTAAGCAAAATGACTCAATAGCCTGATAACATTTTAGGAATAAATGCTGACTCTAGTAACATGATAATATAGGTTTTTGAAGAATAAAAACATACAAGAATGAACAATAGAAAGGTAAAGAATCAAATGAACTCCTTAGCTCGTCTGCATTTAGAAAGTCTGGGTTTACATTTTTGCTGCGATCCTTCCTGTGTGTAGCACATGCAGATTGGCTAATAACACAATGCAGTCCACCCACATCTGAAATACTGTATTTTTACATAATCCTCTCGGAAGGAGCTAACATGAACTTGATCAGTGTGATGGCCAGCAAGAGAAATAAGAAAAAAGCAGGGTTCTGATTCCAAATTTAAAATAAGAATCAATACTTATACCTATGCCTTCTCAAAATGTTTAAGTAATTTAAAGTTTGCTTTTATTTAAAACCAATTTAAAAATTATGCTTATAGTCAGACAGTGAAACACAGGTCACCCCATTGTAAACAGGATTCTATTTCTTACCTGTGATTTAGGGAATGGATTATGAAGTTTGAGCATAGCTGTAAATTAATTATAATCTTTGTTGCAATCAACCCACCGCGACCTACCGGTATACCCAAAGTTTGCAGAAAACAGAATGAAACATTTCCTCCTGCTAGCACGGGAAATGTTTGCAGAGTGACACTTCAGCAGGGGAAACGAACAGATGCAGGTGGTCACCGGCCAAGAGTTTGATGGCAGTGTACAGAAACAAAGACATCTTTGTCGTGAGAATGCTATAGGTGGAAACGCTAGTTAACCTGGGAAGAGACCAGGGGCACGGCGGGATTATGGGTTATTTTCATTTGTAATATTTTTTCAACATTGTTTTCTAATGACTTCATGTAAATGAAACCATTAAGATCTAGTGATTCTAATGTATTTACTTTGATGCTATATAATATTCCATTGTATACATGCACTATGGTTTAATTCTCTCTCCCTTTTTTTGATAGGGGAACACAGAAACAACGCAATTGCTAACGATGCTGATGGATGTCCCTGTATGTGTATCTTACATGCATAAGTGAGAGTATACTGAGAAATGGAACGTTTGGGTTGTAGAATATGCTTATTTTCAGCCTTAAGTGATATTACCAAATTGGACTCCAAAGCCAGCTATACGCCATCACCTGTGTATGAGATTTCCTCTTATCATTTGGAATACTTATACATTTTGTCACTATACTGGGTTTGAAATATCTGTTTTGCATTTTTTCCAATCAGTAATGACATTGTGTCTGTCTTCATCCTTATTTGCATAATCATGCTTTCTCTATCTTTTGAGTTATTTATACATATCCCTTGCTGTGTTTCTGTTGTATTTTTTATAACATTCTTATTAATAAATATGAATTATTCAAATGTATTCTATTCCTGTAGTGTTTGTTGTATTTTCCATTTTATTTCTCTCCTTTTATGGTCCCTTTTTCTATAGAAGTTTCAAGTTTTATTATAATCAGAATTACTAATCTTTATATGATTTAAGTCTATTTCAAGGAAAACCTTCCTTGCCCAAATATTATAAAGGTGTTCTTTTTTCATGTTTAGGTATATTCACACACATAGTAAATTTGGGCATGTTTTTACTCACACATTTAATTTTATAATAGAAATGTATTGCTCTGAACTTGTTTGCTGAGTAACCACATTTTCACCTCTGATTTTTACCACCTTCTCTGGTATATATAAAATTCTCACATAATGAAGAATTCAAAGCATACTGATACCTCAAACATCAAACACACAAAAAAGACAGAATAAGAAACAAGGAACAGAGTGTTTAAAAAAATCAGAAAACATTAACAAAATGTTAATAGTTAAGTCCTTACTTATCAATATTGACTTTAAATGTAAATAAGCTGAAATAGAATAACTGAATGGATTAAAAAAATGAGATCCATGACATGCTGCCTCCAAGAGACTCGCTTTGGTTTTAAAGATAAATGCAGACTGAGAATGAGGGATGGAAAAAGATATTTCAGGCAAATGGTAATCAAAAATCCCCCAAACAAAATGAAATGGGGGAGCTATATTTATTGACATAAGTATAAACTAAAAATGATAAAAGATGCAATAATGTTATTATATCATTGATAAAGGACAAATACATCCAAAAGTTATAACAATTGTAAATATTTATGCAATCAGCATTGGTGCACCTAAATACACAAAGCAAAAACTCACAGAGCTAACAGAAGAAATAAACACAATGGGTACTTAATAAGCCCTTTTCTCAACAATGGACAGATCATCCAGAGAATTGATAAAGAAATAGTACTTTGAACAACACTATAGATCAAATGAACCTAACAGACATAATACAGAACATTCTATTCAACAACAGCAAAATGCATCTTCTCAAGGGCACTCAGAA
>PVJI01017844.1:0-34690 GCA_004026765.1 Micronycteris hirsuta | reverse complement strand
ACCTTATGATCTCACCTTTAACCGGAACATAATCAACAAAAGCAAAAAGCAAGCAAAACTTATCCAGAGACATTGAAATTAAGATCAATCTAACAATAGCCGGGGGGAGGGGGGAGAGGACAAAGGGGAGAAGAGTTTTCAGGAATCACTATGGAGGGCACGTGGACAGAACCAAGGGGGAGGAGGGAGGGGGGTGGGGTTGAAGGGGGAGGTAGGAGGGGAAGGGAAAGGATGCAAATAACTGTAATTGAACAACAATAAAGTAATTATTAAAAAAAAATGGAATCTTGCCTTTTGACCGGCTTATTTAATCTAACATAATGTTCCTGCAGGTTCATCCATGTTGTTGCATATGGCAAGATTTTCTTTTCAAGATTTTATTTATTTATTTTTAGAGAGGGGAAGGGAGGGAGAAAGAGAGGGAGAGAAACAAAGTGTGGTTTCCTCTTGAGTGCCCCCTACTGGGGATCTGGCCTACAACCCAGGCCTGTGCCCTGACTGGGAATCGAACTGGCAGCCCTTTGTTTCACAGGCTGGCGCTCAATCCACTGAGCCACACCAGCCAGGGCTGATTTTTGTTATTTTTTAAGGCTGAGTAATATTCTATTATATGTATTTTATTTGTTTATCCATTGATGGACATTTAGGTTGTTTCATATCTTCGCTACTGTGAACAATGCTGCGGTGAACATAGAAGAACAGATAACTCTTTAATAACTTGATTTCAATTATTTTTTTAATTTTTGAAGGACCTCCATATTATTTTCCATAGTGGCAGCACCATTTTACATTCCTACCAACAGTACACAAGGGTTCCGTTACTCCGCATCCTCACCAACAATTTTCCTGTTTTGTTGACAGCCATCCCAGCAAATTGAGGTGACACCTTGTAAAGGGATTTCATACATCCCACGGTGGGAATTGTAGCTCTAATGTTTCATGTCTAAGGGAGCAAGGACTCCCGTGGAACATGGGACGGCAAGCAGGACCCACGTGTGTGATGGCGGAATTTCCTGTGGGTAAATCTGGATGGCATATTTCTTAGAATCAAAGCTTGCTCTTGCTAAGATTCCCTTTCCCCTGGATCAAAAGAACTTATGCTAATGCATGCCTAGCTTCCTCAGGCTAGTGTTGGCATTCCTTTCGAGCTCAGCCCAAGCCTGTTGTCTTTCCATTTACATATCTCTCCTTTTGATGTGCCTTCCTGGATGTCTACCACCTAACTTGAATCTACAATCTATGCACAGTTAATGAAGACCATTCTGATGTAATGTATCCTGGAACAACAATAAAAAGCCAGTCAAAACTGCGCTTGAGACCTCTCCCATATCATAAGGGAAGGGTCGCGTCATCCTGAATTTCTCTAGTCCAGTGTATTTTCGTGTGAGTTTATTCACGTGTCTGTCATAGCTATATGAATTCTGCAGGACAGAATTTGCAACAACCTTGTTGTGGTTTTGATTTGTATTTCCCTGATGATGAGTGATGTAGGATATCTTTTCATATACTTGTTGGCCATTTGTATGTTTTCTTTTTTTTTTAAGATTTTATTTATTTTTAGAGAGTGGGAAAGGGAGGGAGAAAGAGAGGGAAGGAAACATCAATGTGTGGTTGCCTCTCACGAGCCCCCTGCTTGGGACCTGGCCTGCAACCCAGGCATGTGCCCTGACTGGGAATCTGACAAGTGATTCTTTGGATCGCAGGCCCGTGCTCAATCCACTGAGCTAAACCAGCCAGGGCTTGTATGTTTTCTTTAGAAAACTATCTTCCAAGTCCTTTTCCCATTTTTAAACCATGTTTTTTAGTTTTTTGCTATTGAGTGGCAGGAGCTCCTTATATAACTTGGATTATTAACCCCATATAAGATACATACATGGTTTGCAAAATCTTATCCCATTCCATGGGTTGCCTTTTCATTCTGTTGTTTCCTTTGCTGCATAGCGTATGGCAAATTTTTAACTGGCTTTTGTCTACCTTTCCAGTTTTCTTCTATTTTCTCTGCAGTTGTAACTTAGGTTGATATTCTCACTTTATCCAGACATACAACCAAGCTAGCTGCTCTCAAATAAATTACTGGACCTAGGGAGGAGGGGAGGAAAGAGGATGCAAATAACTGTAATTGAACAAAAATAAAATAATAAAAAAAATAAAATAAAATAAATTACTGGACCTAGAACTTGTAAGGGATAAAGAAGGGATGCTGGTGGGTTGGCAGTCACACAAATTTCAAAGTAAAGAAGAGCAGAACAAGGAAAGAAAGCCAGATTCTGCAGTTTCCTTCCCACTAACATTTGTTAACTCCTTGAATGAAGTTTTTGAGCACAGAAAAAATATCTCAGAGGATCCAGAACAATCTTTTTTTTTTTTTAATATAGCAGAGGCCCTGAAAACAGGCTGCTTTTATTTTTGACCTGGACACTAAAGCCCAATTTATGTAATCCATTATTGATTTTCCTGTGTTGTCTGTCTGTACAATCATCTCTGAAGTGATGGATCATAATTAGGGATGACAGACAACATGACTGAATATGAAACAACCATATATCAACACAGGCTCATGAATTAAGTACTAATTTAGTGTCCACATCAGATCTTGAGATGAAAATAGGTAAAATGCTCCATTAAAATTTCTGGAGTCAGGAGGTGTATTTTTATCACAGAACACTATAAATCATGGGCTAAATTGTGGTACCACGAAATGAACCAGTCTGGGAAGGCTTAAAGAGGTAGCTGTAACTCGGCTTTGCAGAATGCATAATAGCGACCTTTGTGAACTTGCTCCAATTTCTAAAGTGCTTTCGCATGCACAGTAGTGTTTGGGTCTGGAGAAGGGGATGTGGGTCTAAGCCACCAAACTAAAAGAAAGGGAACTGTTAGAAGTAATGCTGGTGGGGGGTGGGGGAGGGGGTTGTAGAGAGAGCAGAGTGGATGGGGCCTGATCATGGAGAGCCCAAAAGTCAAGCAAATAGTAAGGGATGAGACCCAATGCCTTGTGAAGCATCAGGGTCTCCATCAGTGGAGTGCTGTGACAGAACAGTGTGTCTGAAATCAACAAGTGGCTGGACAGTGCAGTAAGTCGGCCACCCAAGCAAGGCTTATTTATTAAGAAGTCACAGTGAGACTTCCAGCTAAGATGGAGGCATAGGACACACTGTGCCTCCTTGCACAACCAAAAGAGGAAAAACAGCAATTAAAAAAACAAAAACAGCCAGATCTGACAGAAAATTGAACCGAGTGGAAGTCCAACAACCAAGGAGTTAAAGAAGACATGTTCATGCAGACCGGTAAGCGGGGAAGAGCTGGACAGAGAGCTTGTGGCAGGATGGTGGTTTGTGGAGCGGTATCGGCAATGCTGCAGCTGCCTGGAGAGACCGTGGTGGGCAAGCCTGGCCAAAACGCAGCCAGCACACTCAGCAAAATCCATAGCTGGCCCACCTGGACGCAGCAGGGCCGAGACTGGTGGACTGGGCGGTCCCTCATTCGTGTGCAGATAAACCAGGAGAAAAAGCTGGGGAGCGGAGCAGACATTGCAGCCCACCATCACGGGGAAATAAAGCCTCAAACCACCGATTGAAAACACCTTTGGGGGTTGAGGCAGCAGCGGGAGGAACTCCCAGCATCACAGGAGAGTTCACTGGAGAGACCCACAGGGACTTGGAAATATGCAGCCCATCCACCCACCCTGGAGCCAGCAAAGAAGGGCCCACCTTGCTTGTGGGTACCAGGGGAAGTGTGGAGAGCAGAGCAAGTGCCATCGTTCTCTCAAGCCCCACCCCCACAGGCAGCATAGCAACACAACGACCTGGGTTACCCTGCCCTGGTGAACACCTAAGGCTCTACTCCTTAAAGTAATAGGCACAACGAGAAAAAAAAAATGGCCCAAATGAAAGAAGAGATCAAAGCTCCAGAAAAAATACAACTAAGGGATGAAGAGAGCCAACCTATCAGATGCACAGTTCAAAACACTGGTAATCAGGATGCTCACAGGATTGGAAGAAAGTTGGTCGCAATTAGTTGAACAAATGAAGAATACGCTAAAGGAAATGAGGGGAAATGTGCAGGGAACCAATAGGGATGAGAAGGAAACTGGGACTCAAATCAACAGAGTGTACCAGAAGAAAGAAAAAAACATCCAACCAGAAAAGAATGAAGAAACAAGAATTCAAAAAAATGAGCAGAGGCTTAGGAACCTCCAGGACATCTTTAAATGTCCCAACATCCATGTCATAGGGGTGCCAGAAGGAGAAGAGGAAAACCAAGGGATTGAAAACTTATTTGAACAAATAATGAAGGAGAACTTCCCCAAGCTGGTGAAGGAAATAGACTTCCAGGAAGTTCAGGAAGCTTGGAGAGTCCCAAAAAAGCGGGACCCGAGGAGGAACACACCAAGGCACATCATAACGACATTACCCAAGATTAAAAATAAGGAGAGAATCTTACAAGCAGCAAGAGGAAAGGAGACAGTCACCTACAAAGGAATTCCCATAAGACTGTCAGCTGATTTCTCAAAAGAGATCTTTCAGGCAAGAAGGGGCTAGAGAGAAATATTCCAAGTCATGAAAGGCAAGGACCTACACCCAAGATTACTCTATCCAGCAAAACCTTCATTTAGAATGGACGGGCAGATAAAGTGCTTCTCAGATACGGTCAAGTTCAAGGAGTTCATCATCATCCAGCCTTTATTATATGAAATATTAAAGGGATTTATATAAGGCATGGAGGGATTTCAACAGGGGAGTGGGAAGGGGAGAGAGGAGGAAAAAGTACAGAGAATAAGTAGCATAAGCGGTAGGTAGAAAACAGACAGGGGAAGGTTAAGAATAGTATAGGAAATGCAGAAGCCAAAGAACTTATGTGTATGACCCATGGATAAAAACTAAAGGGTGGGGAATGGAGGGAGATGTGGGGTGGAGGGGAATAAAGGGGGGCAAATGAGACAACTGTAATAGCATAATCAATAAAATATATTTTAAAAAAATTTCTAATGAATACCAGAAAGAAAAAAAAAAAAGGAAGTCACAGTGAGAAGAGCATTGCACAGGAACGTGAGAGGCTCCAGCAATCTGTCGGCTTTAGGCAGTAACTGATTATGAGGCTCAGCAGGGAACTTGGAGCAATGAGAATTCCATGAATAGAAGATAAACTGAAAAAACTATGAGCCTAAATTTTGAATGTGTTGAGTTGGAGAGCCTGATGAGAACATGTGAAGGGAGATATCCTAGCTGGCTGGCTGGAGAAGAAGGGAGCAGAGGAGCTGGCATTTATTGGGCACAGGGCTGAGGCACTGCCGCCTCCAAGTCCTGTGAAGATCAGCACTGAATACTGGTTGAGGAAACATCAAGATAGATCTTAGAACTACAATTACAGCAAACTGGTTAAGAAACTCTCACTGGGTACTAACGTGAGTGTATATTTTCTGAGCACTGCTAGGTTTCGGTGAGGGTTCTTCCATAAAACAAGTGTTCAGTCTCAGTGGATTCTCAGAGTCTTTTGGATTTGCAAATGGTTTCTCTTATTGTATGTTTTACTTTCAACAGGTCATAATTTTTTTTAGAAAAAGACCAGGGAATTACTGATGCATAGATAAGATGTCTCACTGGATGTCTTATGACAGTGTACTTGGTAACGATGATGCTCCTTTCTTTACCAGTAGCAGAAACTGTTTAATAGCTGATTATATGCTTTGAAATCTCATGGTAGCCTGTATGTTTCCTCCTTAGCCATAATAAACTCCACCCACACAGTGCTCTTTGCTTTTCTCTCTTGCTTGGAACTGTGACTGAAGACAATTGTACCCATGTTCCACCCAGGGCTCCCCTCCCAACTACAAACTATCATTTTTATACCAGCGTCAGGGTCACTAGTTGCTAATGGCACGGCCACTCCTGCATGGTCCCAAATGCCTAAGAGAAGGCAGCAGCCTGAGTAGAAGCATTAGGCCACTTTCTTAACTTGCACTGTACTGAAAAGTAAAATGAACACGGGCACATCTGCTAGCAGCTTGTGATGGCTATTTCCTCTTAGGTGTATTTTGAAGCCTTAACATTTGTCAGACTAATATTTCATATAAAGTTCAAAGTTTCAAAATACCACATACGTTTCCAGTGTGTGTAGCTCACGTCTGTTTCACTGTGTGCAGTTACATTTGTAGTTTCCCTTGTGTTTAGTAAGCCTCCTGGGCAGCCCCTGCAGCCGCGCCCGCAGCTCCCGGGAGGGGCCTTCGTCACGCAGTTTTCCCCTCAGACCACAAGTGCTCCTGGTGGCCTTTAGTGGCATCGCAGCTCCTTTCAGGGCCTTGTTGTGTTGCATGTGTTTCTCTCAGAGCGAACATCGTTACCACCTGTGAGACATGATTAGTAAGTGATTGTTGAATTGAATATTAGTTTATCATTTCTTCCTAAAAATACCTCAGCAGCATAGTTCTTCCTATGAATTTCAAAAGCTCTTTTCAAATGCGATTCCTCTGAGCCATCTAATAAGGATAAAACAAATGGTGGGGCAAGCCTGTTTTCCAGGCTATTCCTGAAAGAAGTTCTATAGGCTTACCAGCTTTCATAATATGGAGTGGAATTTTCAGCTGAATATATTCAGAAGTGCCAAAACTATCAGGACTTCTTCACAGGGTGACAAAGACACAATAGTTCATGTTCCTTTCAGACGCTTCCAGTGTCCAGCCAGGGGCCCATAGCAGCTGTCTGAAGCAAGGACTTGGCTGAGACCCCAATAGAAATCTTTTTTTTTCCGAGTAACAATTTAGAAATGATATTCCTTCTCAGAGTATATTTAGTATGTAATACTTAATTATAAAGTATTAAAACACAAACTCTAGTGTAAATATGGAGGTCTGTGGTCTCCGTTTACATAATTAAAGGAATTGTATAACTATGAAAAAGTTTATGGCAGTTAGTTTTTACCAAGAACCATTAAAGCATCAAGGATTTCATCAATAATTTAATTTTAGCACATGTTCAAAACCCAAATATGATTCTGCTATAAATAAAAAATAGTAATAGCTTTGATAAAAATTTAAGAATGCTGAGTTGTGTCCCCATTAGATGCAGAAGAAAACAATTAGGGAAAGAACATCAGTGGAGGGAGCTGGTGGAAGTTTGTCAGCAGCAGACACACCAGAGGTCACAGCTGGGGCTCCCCAACCACCTGGAAAGGTAAGCACGATTTAGGTGTGGATAAGAAGTTTGCGAGTCTGATTAATACTACGTGGTTTAAATGTAATTCTGTACACTTGAAGTTTAATTAAATTGAACGTGGAATTTAAAAAGAAATACTAGTGAGAAAGGCAAAAGAAAAAGTAGAAAACGATCTAGCAGGCTAACCTGGTTAGTCTGGCTGGAAGAGAAATGTTCAAACTTGACTCTGAGGAAAGCTTTTGATCTTCCAGGTGAGATCAGAAGTGAACTGAAGAAAGCACTGCTTAGTGGGCTAACCTAACAAGGAACACTTTTTCTTCCTTTCATTAGGTGGAATTGAGTAAATTGAGGGGTGGGGGAAATCTGAAACTGATAAAGTGATTAGGCAAATCAGTGAATTATTGCTGACTCTTGTCGCAATTCCAAAAGCCAAGTAGAAATGTATGCATGTGTGTGTGTGTTTAATTGATATAATAATGGAAAATGGGATGGGACTCAAATTCTTCAAAGGCTTACAAAAGCTTTGGCCAGATAGCTCAGTTGGTTAGGGAATCCCAGTACTCCAAGTTTGTGGGTTCGATCTCTGGTCAGGGCACATACAAGAAGCAACCAATGAATGCATAAATCAGTGGAACAACAAATCAACATTACTCTCTCTCTCGTTTTCTCTCTCCCTCCCTTCTCTCTCTCTCTAAAATCAATCAATAGAAAATTTTTAAAAAGAGCTCATAGCTCAACATAATATAAACAACCCAATTAAAAATGAGCAAAAGATTTGAACAGATACTTCACAAAAGAAGAAATATGAATGGCCAAAGCACAGAAGAAAGGATGCTCAGCATCACTAGCCATTAGGGAAATGCAAATTAAAACCATAATGAGATCCAACTACATACCCTTCAGAATGGCTAAAAGTGTTGGCAAGGACATGGAGCAAATGGAAATTTTTAGTGTTGGTAGGAATGTAAAATGGTACAACCACTTTGGAAAATAGTTTGGTAATTTATTTTAAAAGTTAAATATGCACCCATCATACATCCCAACTATTCTATTCTTGGTATTTATCAAAGAGAAATGCAAGCATATGTCGATCTACACAAAAACGTATAGCTGTTTTTAGGAGCTTCATTTGTAGTAGCTATAAACTCGAAACATCCTAGATATTCATCAATGAAAGAATAAATTGTAGTATAACTCATATAATAGAATATTAATTTGGCCCTGGCTGGTGTGGCTTAGTGGATTGAGTACCGGCCCACTAACCAAAGGATTGTGGGTTGGATTCCCAGTCAGGGCACATGCCTGGGTTGTGGGCCAGGTCATCAGGGTGGGGATGGGGGGGGGCGCATGAGAGGCACACTGATGTTTCACTTTAAAAAATAAAAATGAGACTTCCAGCCAAGATGGAGGCATAGGTAGACACACTGTGCCTCCTTGCACGACCAAAATAGGAAAAACAACAATTTAAAAACAAAAACCAACCAGAACTGACAGAAAATCGAACTGTATGGAAGTCTGACAACCAAGGAGTTAAAGAAGACACGTACATCCAGACCAGTAAGCAGGGCGGAGCCAGGCCCAGAGCAATCGGTGAGACAGCGGTTTGTGGAGTGGTGCAGGCAACTTTGCAGCTGCCCAGAAAGACCTGCGGCAGGCGCACTTGGAGAAACCTGTGGCTGGCTGACCTGGACCCAGCGAGGCCAAGACTGGTGGACCAGGTGATCACTCATTCATGTGCAGATAAATCGGGAGAAAAAGCTGGCGAGCAGAGCAGACTGCGCAACCACAATCTCAGGGAAATAAAGCCTCAAACCACCAATTGAAAACACCTGTGGGGGTTGAGGCAGCAGCGGGAGGAACTCCCAGCTTCACAGAAGAGTTCACTGGAGAGACCCACAGGGACTTAGAACTACACAAGCCCACCCATCCAGGAACCAGTACTGAAAGGCCCAATTTCCTTGTGGGTAGTGGGGGAAGTGACTGAGAGCTGGTAGAGAGCAGAGAAAGCACCATTGTTCCCTCTCAGGCCCCGCCCCCAGAGGCAGTGTCACAACACAATGCAGTGGGTTACCCCACCCTGGTGAACACCTAAGGCTCTGCTCCTTAAAGTAACAGGCACACCGAGAAAAAAAAATGGCCCAAATGAAAGAGCATATCAAAACCCCAGAAAAAACACAACTAAGCAATGAAGAGATAGCCAACCTATCAGATGCACAGTTCAAAACACTGGTAATCAGGATGCTCACAGGATTGGTTGAATTTGGTTGCAAATTAGATGAAAAAATGAAGAATACGCTAAGAGAAATAAGGGGAAATGTACAGGGAACCAATAGTGATAGGAAGGAAACTGGGCCTCAAATCAACGATGTGGACCAGAAGGAAGAAAAAAACATTCAACCAGAAAAGAATGAAGAAACAAGAATTCAAAAACATGAGCAGAGGCTTAGGAACCTCCAGGACATCTTTAAATGTCCCAACTTCTGAATCATAGGGGTGCTAGAAGGAGAAGAGGAAGACCAAGGGATTGAAAACTTATTTGAAAAAATAATGAAGGAGAACTTCCCCAAGCTGGCGAAGGAAATAGACTTCCAGTAAGTCCAAGAAGCTCAGAGAGTCCCAAAGAAGTTGGACCCAAAGAGGAACACACCAAGGCACATCATAACGACATTACCCAAGATTAAAAATAAGGAGAGAATCTTACAAGTAGCAAGAGGAAAGGAGACAATTACCTACGAAGGAGTTCCCATAAGACTGTCAGCTGATTTCTCAAAAGAGATCTTTCAGGCAAGAAGGAAAGAAGTATACCAAGTCATGAAAGGCAAGGACCTACATCCAAGATTACTCTATCTAGCTAAACTTTCATTTAGAATGGAAGGGCAGATAAAGTGCTTCTCAGATGAGGCCAAGTTCAAGGAGTTCATCATCACCCAGGCTTTATTATATGAAATGCTAAAGGGATTTATATAAGGCATGGACGGATTTCAACAGGGGAGTGGGAGGGGGAGAGAGGAGGAAAAAGTACAGAGAATAAGAAGCATAAGTGGTAGGTAGAAAAGAGACAAGAGGAGGCTAAGAATAGTATAGGAAATGTAGAAGCCAAAGGACTTATGTGTATGACCCATGGACAAAAACTAAAGGGCAGGGAATGGGGAGGGTGTGGGGCGGAGGGGAATAAAGGGGGGGGATGGGACAACTGTAATAGCATAATCAATAAATATATTAAAAAATAAAAAAATAAAAATAAATAAAAATGAAAAAAATCACCTTATTTAGAAATAGCAAGGAATAAACTATTGATACATCTACAACATAGATGAACCTCAGAAATATTTTGAATGAAAAAGCCTTACACAAAAATATAGATTGTATGATATCATTTACAGTCATCCCTTGCTATATCGTAGTTCACTTATTGCAGCTTCACTGTATTGCGGGTTTTTTTTTTTAAATATATCTAATTCTGTATCATGGAGTTTTCGCTATATCGCAGGATTTTGTGGTATATAGGTATTTATATAATATTTATGATTTTAATAATTTTTGCCTAAAACATTTAAGACAATATAAAAATATAAAAAATGTTAATTCAAACATATTAAAAGAATATTAAATCAAAATATGATACAGTATGTATTTCATCAGTGGATGCATACTGTACTGTACACAATGGAAATGCAGTATGCCACTACCACTTGCACAACTTTGCCAATGCGAGATTGTACACAGCACACTATTGGCTGATGGAATGGAAGGCAACCAACCACACCACTGTGTTCTGTATCCTGAGCGCTGATTGGCTCAGTGACCTTAGCATAGGTCTGTTTGCTCTCCTGCACTGTGCCCATATGTTCAGCATCTCTCTTTGTCCACTTCACATCGATGTCTGATCGCTGCACATAGTGTTGCTCTGTGGTGTTGTGTTTTTGTGAAATTTTCGTAAAAGTTTGAATTTATTTCAAGCCCTACAATGCCACCCAAATGTTCTGTGCCTTCTAAGGCTTCTGGCAGTGAACCCAAGTGACAGAGGAACATGCTTACCATCACAAAGAAAAGATGGAACTTCTTGACATGTTAAAGGAAGGCAAAAGCTACACTGCTGTAGGCTGCCATTACGGGATCAACGAATCTACTGTTCGCTATGTAAAGAAAGACAAGAAGAATATTTGATGACTTTTAACAAAACTGAAAAGAGGGTAGTCACTTCTTGCAATAAGGCCATTGTGAGGATGGATGTGACAGGAATTCTTTCCATCCACATGATAAAAATGTAACCCCCGGGAATTTCCGCATCTCGAGCCTGGCTCCACGAGAATCAACGCTCCCATCCAGGCCGACATAAAAATCATGCTCATGGAAAAAAGAATTCTTTGAAGGGAAATTGGATTAACTTACTTTCTAAGACTTTTTAACTTGCTGGGACCCTTCCCCTGGAGCCAAGGGATTATGCTAATGGTTGCCCAGAGCCCCTCGCATAGTTGATGAATAGCCATCCCCATTTTACTGTGGCCTGAGCTTCCTAATAAAAACTCGGCTGAGCTACACTCATAGCCTTTTCCTGAGATATAGGAATTGGTCCCGTGGCCCCAGACTCCTTCTCCCAGCGTGTCTCAGTGTGAGATTCTTTTACGCATCGAGTTACGGTCACCCACGGGTTTCGGCTGGGACGAAATCCCCACGACAGATGGAGTCTGGATTGGCCCTGCGGATAAATGACTGCAAGAAGAAGAATATCTTGCTGGATACCAACACCATCTGGATGAAGGCCAAGACAATTTTTGATAGTTTTGCGGAAAGCATGGACGTTCATGATGGTGACGAGGATGAAGACGCAGAAGCAGGACCATCGAGTGCTTCTCCCACCAGACCAACCCCATTCAGTGCCAGCAAGAGCTGGTTTGAAAAATTTCAGAGATGCTTTGAACTCAAGAGTATTTCTCTGCATGGAGAGGCGGCCTCTGCGAATGTCCACTCACAGCCGTTGATGGATGAAGACCTGACGGAGATGACGAAGTCAGCAAGGGTTGGAGAAGAGGAGGAGGTTGGCCTAACACTTGATCGTCTTGCAACCATAGTCAGAGTGGCCAAAGAACTTCAGAGAGTGGCTGAAGAATGGGACCCTCAGATGCTTCATTCGTTGCACTTCATAAATACAATCGAGAGTGGCATCAGTTTATAAAAACCTTCTCATTCAGAAGAAAAAGCAGCGCCAGCAGGTCCCCATAACTATGTTCATCACTCGGACGAAGAGATCAGTTATGCCTATGCCTTTAGCAGAAATAGAAGTTCCGGCCCAGGGCGAAGATACTGCACCACCTGATGAAGCGCCTGATGAAGTGGTGCCTTCAGAAGAGCTGTGATGCTCCTCTTGGCTGTGCAGTACATTCATCTCATCATCACACCTTCATCGCCATCAGTACTGCACAGCTACATAATTCATGATCTTCATCATTCAAGTCGTAGTAGACTTCACTGGTGAGTACTCATATAGAATTTTATATGTTGTTAAAATTACGTAGGTTTAAGAGTGTAGAAAGTGTTTAAGAGCATATGAAGTGTTTACGAGAGTGTGGGAAAGGTTAATAAGAGAGTGGGAAAGGTTTATAGGAGTGTGGGAAGGGTTTATAAAGCCTTAAAATATATTTAAATAATAAAATAAATATAATGCTGCTACTTGGCAGATTTTCACCTATCGCAGGGGTCTCTGGAATGTAACTGCCGCAATAGGTGAGGGATCACTGTATATAAAATTCTAGAAAATGCCAAGGGCCAGGATGGAGAGAGGAATAGATTACATAGGGCACTAGGCAACTTTTGGGGTGACAGAACTGACTATCTTACTTGTGGTGATGGCTTCAAAGGTATATACATATTTCAAAATCAATCACTTTATATAACTGATGTTAATTATATTTAATATAGCTCAATAAAGTTATTAAAAATCAATTTAAAAATGTGACTTCCCCAAATCCTCTGTTTAGTCCTATAGCTGTTAATAGCAGAACCAACTTAAATTCCACATAGTCGTTTGAACTTGATACCTCAAAGCATGCAGATAAAATTATGCAGAGCAGTGTGTGGCCATTCTTTCAGGGAAAATGGCATGATTGACCAGGGACCAGTGCTCCACTAAGCAAACTAATCTGTAATCGGTGCTGCCGAGGTAATTGAAATTTCTGTTTACGCTGGTATTAATGAGAAATTTTTATGTGTTTCAGATTTTTCCAATTTACTGTCTATGATGTGATGAGAAGTGAACTTTTAATTGACTAAGGACCTAGCGAGGCCTCAATGTAGTCATTTTAAACCTGTACAAATAGCAGGTAAGGACAAATTAGAAGGCTTGTGTGATTTGACTCAAAATACTCTGGAAGAAAATTTTGAAAAACAAACACAATTCATCCTGGACCTAATAGGCCCATGCAGAAACCAGGAGACTATGCCAGGGAATGAATCTTGACAGTTTTGGAAGGGGTGAGGGTGAGAAGGCGTGAGAACATAAGGTTGGCTAGGACAGTGTTTATTGCTATGTGGGCACTTTTCCACAGGAAAATAAAATGCAGTTCTTGATTGTAGTTATGTATTTTTTCCCTTACCAGTCTTATCTGAAATCACTGAGAAGTCATTTCAGGTCATCAATCACTATCACTCTTAATATGTTTTTAATCATGAATAGAAGTCTTTGCAGGGGGCTGTCAAACAATCTTTAATTGAAATATTTTCCTTTGCAGTTTTTAACTAGCCGGACATTCCACTGCACCGCTGCTGATGTCATCTGTGACATCATGAGGGTGGCAGCCATCAACACTGCAGCCCACAGACCAGGCAGTCCTCAGGATCTCTTTATTGGTTCCTGAGGGTTCTCTAGCTAAACATCAGTGTTGCATCTGTCAGGCAATGTTGAAAATTTCATCAGAAGTGATATTTCCACTGTGCTTAATGGTTTTTGCTTATTTCTTCCTCGTGGTGGTTCTTTGAGGGCTCTGGTGATCAGGGCAAAGGCAGAAGGCACAGCCTCCACCTGGGCCTGTCTATTCTGAATGGTCAGCTTCACTGAAATCCTCAGACCCTTCCAATCACGGGTTGCTTTGGTGATGTCATTACCAACTTTTTTGAAGACAGACCCAGGAGCTAATGAATGAAAGAGTCTTTAAATATTAAAATTCCATTTTTGCTGAGACTCAACTCTTCAGACATACAGTGTATGTTCTTCTCAGACAAATTTCAGTATATTTCACTTTTAATTCCCTAAAGTAGATGCTTGATGAATTTCTAGTACTGACTTTGTTTCCCTGTTTTTCATGACTTTAACTTAAATCCTATCTATGTCGAAGTTTTAAAATATAACCTAGATGCAAAGGATTACAAAAGATACAAAAATGAATATTCATAGTCCTGACTTCTCATTCAAAATCCACTCCTGTTGCCTACTATGCATTTTCACTTGTCACCCAGCACCTAAAACTCACCTTGTCTGAACACGCCTATGTCCTACCCCCCTATAGCCTATCCAATTAGCTTTACCTCTGGATTTCCCTTTTTTTTGGTTCCACCATCATTTTATCAAACAATTATATAAATTCTCCTATTGCTGAAAGTATTAGGATAATCTTGATACCCATATTCAATAAGTCACCTAGTGTTACTACTTTTTCTTTCAAAATGCTTTTTGCATTACCAACTTTATTTCTATATGCTAGTTTGTGTTTTCTCATTCATTCAATAAATAAATATCAGTGATATCAAAGGCACCATTGTTGGCCCTGGGGGTAGGGCAGTGAATAAAACAGACCAAGTCATGCCCTCCTGACTTCATCTGCCCTATCTTGGTATCAGTCTTTCAGCTTGCGGGCTCTCTGCTCCAGGCAGCCAGCTCACACTGTGGACGTGCTCCTGGGATCTCAGCACTGGTCCTCCTCTAGCCTCTCAGAGGGCTCTATATGATGAAACCCACCTCCTGGAGTTCCAGTTTTCTACAGCATATAGAGGACCATCTTAAACTCCTTACCTCCCTGAAACTTCTGTTCCAGCCAAAACGGGCTCTTTTTGGACTCATTCTTGCCGGGGTCCTGCCTTGGCAGGTCTCAGGGTCCCCGAAGGAGGGACAGTTTGGCTAAACGAAACGGAGCCAGACACCCTCAGTGGAGTGCGGGAGGACAGCCAGTCCTCTTGGATCTGACTCACTCCCCGAAAGAATTTTTCTTTTATTTTTATAGCGAGGGTTATACAATTATGAGGAGAAACAGGTACATAGTGCAATCGTCAAAGCAGAAAAAAGCTGATACATAAGCAATGGAAAAAGTACAGAACATTTCATATTTCAATTATGCTAAACAAACAGTTGTTTTGATCAAGAGGGTTATCAATCAAATAGCTAAGAACAGTGTCAGGCACAAACTTTCAGGTACTAATTAATAACTAGATATTTATTAAGGTCCTAGGGATAGTTCTAAGTTAAAAAGGATACAAGGAGCCTGGTTGGTGTAGCTCAGTAGATTGAGCGCGGGCTGGGAACTGAAAGGTCCCGGTTCCATTCCCAGTTGGGGCACATGACTGGGTTGCAGGCCAGGTCCCCAGTGAGGGCCATGTGAGAGGCAACCATACATTGCTCTTTCTCCCTCCCTTCTCCTCCCTCTATAAATAAATAAATAAATAAAATCTAAAAAAAAAAAGGATACAAGGAGTGATTTAAAGGTCTTTGTAAAAGTTAGTCCTTGTTCTTTGATGTTGAATAGTCTGAGTTAGATTAATAGTTTTTAGCCTAGTTTTTGCTATCTATCTTGAGGGGGGTTATTCTTTATATTTGCTTTCGTGTACTCAGATCATTATATTTAACTAAAACTCCTACCTTCTCTATACATCTGGTCTTAATAATAAACATTCCTGTCCAGGGTAACGGAGGGGTAGTGACTCTGATAAATCTTGAGCCTTCAAGTGATAACTGTTTAGGGGGCATTCCCAACAATGGCTTCCTCCAGTGTTCTGGCAACTGGTCTGCCCATAGTTTAATTTTACCTTTAGCTTTCCAGGTGGGGGAAGTAGGCAGCATTAGGGTTGTTAGGGACTTCTGTTCTGTAGTCAGCAAGTAGTTCTGTGCAAAATCATAAGAACTGTGCCAATTTTCAGTAGTAAAGTACCAATACCTAAAAGTCCGACCACCAATTATTAGCAAAAGTAAGCATGTAAGGAGAGATATACAAGAGATCCAGCCACAGTCGCTTCTGCTGTGCAGATGCGTCTCATCCGTCCCCACTGTGCCAAGGGTCGGCTGTTGGTCAGCTCCCGACACGTTCCCACTTCATTACTCTTGTCTTTCTACTTTTCCAGCTATAATTTATTCCTCTCCTCTCTCTTCATGTGAAATTCTAAATTTCTCCTTTTGTGTGAATTTTTTCTAACCTACTTCTACTAACAGACATCTCTCCACTTCTGAATTCATTTATCACGTATACCTGGCAACTAATCATGTTTTACCTTAGGGCATTCTTTCCCCAGTCTTAATTAGGGCTACTTAATTAACAATGAATTCTCAATATATCTGATTGCAAGAATTTGAAATGACTCCTTCTTTGAGGAATCATTAGTTTGGGCTTGTTGTATTCTTTGTATTTCTACCGTTCCTTAGTCAGTCAATCACATAGTTTAAAAAATAGAAGAGGAGGAAACAGTTTCTAACTCATTCCATGAGGCCAGCATTAATGTCAAAGATGAATAATATCTAATATTAAAGACGAAGACACTAGAAGACCACTACAGACCAATAACCTGTGAAGATAAATAAAGGAAACCTCATTTAAAATGGAGTCTAGAAGCCCTAAAGGGGGTACATCTCATGCATCTACCATTCCTTACAGCCTAATTTACCAGCAGGTAGAAAATAAGAATTATTTTGACAAGGGAGGACATTAATCACTCGGGAATTTCATCTCTTGCTTTTAAAAAATGGAGATGTGTCAAGAGTACTAAACCCCTGAGGTTGTCCAGGTCCAGGCAGAAGGTGCAAAGAAATATGGATCAAAACACTAACATTAGAAAATAGAGGGGAAGAAAATAACCATCATTTTAGAAGAAGCTTACTCTCTCTTCAACTGAATCCTGAAGAAACCGGCATGAACTGGGCTGAAGGGAACTTGGTGTTTCTGTTTGTGTTATTGTCATCTGTTTCCTGTTTAGATGTGTGGGAGGGGCTTAATCATGGTTTACCTTAGAAAATTGGCAGAGTTGCAGCTTTTATTCCCTATGCAGAAAAAGCTTAGAACCTGCTAAAGAGATATTAAAATACAAGTTGCAGAGTACAAATGATAATTGGTGATGCAAATAAAAACTTTGATTTGTTAAAAAATAAATTTAAATAAGTAGACCTATTAAAGGAAATTGCCCGCCTTAATGTGGGTGTACTTTGTCAAATCATTGAAGGTCTACATATAACAAAAAGTTAATTTTTTAAAATCTTTTTAGTGTCTAGCATGCTTTGGGGTTTTTAAGAAGATGTTATACTAAGTTCCATTTTGTTAGACATTATAAGACTGAAAGAAAAGATGAGAAAAATTCCTCAAGCCAGTAATTCAAGAGGATGCCCATGCTCTTGGTCTCAGGAAACAGCCAAGAGTGTTTCTATTTTGTTAGAAAGAAGGGTGAGGGAGGGGTAACTTCAATTAAAAGAGAAAATATCAATTGAAGGTATATACACTAATAGCATAGTTGACATTTTAAGAAAAATGTAAAACATCCAATCCTCCTGCTCATTAAGACAAAAAAGCTATTAATGAATATATTATTTTCTCATCAATTCTTGTTTAGGGAGAGGGAAAAAACAGATGGATAACAAATAGGTAAATGATAGATAATAGATAATGCTCACGTTTTTCCGATCTTTTTGTCTGGAAGCTCTTTGGAGAACGGGTTGGAGGTGAACTCCTCTGGAGGGTTTACGCTGACAACCAACAGTTGATGGCACCAATTCAGCACCAACAGGAATCCCCCTTGTGGTGTGTGGTGAAGAAGGAAATTTTATTCAGTGCAGAACAGCTCAGTGGTGATACAGTACAGCTGTAAAAACAGCCGGGCTGTGAGTGTACCCTGGCGAGGCAGGAGACAGCATAGGAAGAACTCTGAGACTGCAGTACTGTTACTGGCCGGCGTCTGGCATCTTGATTGCCAGGAAATGCCTTTTACCAATTAAGTAGACATTGATATTTCTCTTGTCTCTTTCTCCCTCCCTTCTCCTCTGTCTAAAAATAAATAAATAAAATATTTTAAAAATAAAAAAAAACAACAATTAAGTAGAATAAATAGTAAACCGAGGCAGGGAGGAGGAAGGAGACAGGTCTCACATGCTAACTCAGCAGTCCTGAGCCTGGTCTGATAATATTGTCAGGTGTTCCAACATCACGAGAAACACTATGTTAGCAGGAAAGAAGGGAAGTCCTTGAGATTCTATATAGTGTTTCCACTGTCTGGGAAGGAAGCCTTGAACCTGCTTTTATCCCAGGGTCTGGAATGCAGGAGAGGGTCCCTGGTGCCCAAAGAAGAAGCCCATAAAACAGCTTTGGTTAAATGCCTACCTCTGGTCACTATCTGTTTTATGAGGGAGTCCCTGATGCTTACTAAAGAGCCCGTAAATAACTTTGGAAAGTGCCCCAATTTTATTTAACTGCCCCCTGTCACATATTTGTTTTGCAACAAGATGAACAAATGGGGTCTGGAGCAAGATAAGGGTTCAGGCTAGCAGACCCCACACATACCTAAGTTTAGGTAGTCACATTCCCCCGGGAAAGCTGGCACCACATTTACCCATTAATCAGTATGTAACTTTTTTCCTCCTATCCCACCAACTATATAAGTCCTCAGAACAAAGGCTGAACTCTCTCTCTTTCTCCCTCTCTCTCTCCCTCTCTCCCGGGGGCTCGGGGTGCTCTTGGCTCCCGGGTCACAGGGCCTCAGGCTGCCCAGGGGCTTGCCACCCTGGTCTTCAGTTGCTCTTACTTTTGCCTCCCTGCTTTGCCCTGAAACTTTGCCTTTCACCCCCCACTCTAGCCAGTCCCATTCTCTCCCATGGGAACGGGTCACTAATAAACTGATTACACGCTAATAGATTTGCTGATCTGTAATTCTTTACATGCGTCAGCAAGAAGAACCAGGCCTCTCCCGTCAACACTGGGGCCAGGCCCCTCTTATGGTGGATAGCTCAGCTCCTGCCGGCCTGCCCCATTCTGTGCCAGTCTGCTCTGGCCGGCATGGGTCTGCTTCGCCCTGCTCCGCTCCGCTCTTCGACTAGCTCCACATCTTCAGATGGCAGAACCACAGTGCAGGTAGGCAGTTCACCGCAAAGGCACCTGTGTAGACATGGCTGTTAGGCTCTGTTTGTTTGGTTTTTTGAGCCCAGTTAGCCACCAGGAGCTCTTTTTAGTAGGTATCTTCTTTCTCAAGGTCCACAGTAGTTAACCACAAGTTCTGATGTTTTTGTTAAGAAAATATCGTCACCTATTTTTACCCAGGCCTCAGCCTAATTCTTATTGGTTTCAGTTTCTCCCACCTGCTCCTAAATGGTTAGACAAAGTGACCCTTTGTTGATTTTATTACCATTCTCGACACTAGTGCAAACAAACTCCAGGCCCCGCCTTGTTTAGACAAGGTGATTCCTCCCCCTGCTTTTCTCTGGGAAGCCAGCGTGTTCCGCCTGACCTGCCGTCGCCCTCCCAGCCTTGGATCCAGACATCTGTAGAAGTTAACTGACTTGCATTTGTTTTTACAGGTGGTAGGTAGCAGAGTGAAACTCAGAGGACGTTATATCTGTTTATCTCTCTCCACTTCCTTGCTCTTAATTACCACACTAAGTTTGATACTGACACATATATTCATTTCCAAAAGGAGATTATAAAGTAATGAAATGTATTTTTCGATGTGGCTTGTGACAACTCTGTAGGCACTGTGCATGTCATGTAACTGGGGATATATGTGCAAAACTCATTCCTGATCAGAAAGGTTTCTTATCGGTTCTGTCAGGGGGGCTCTGCTGAAACACTTCAAGTTTCATGTGCTTTTAGATTTTGACTAGTGAAGAATGACACATTTTATAACTAAAGATTTTAGTCCACAAATTATTTTCTTACCATTGGGAAGTAACTGGACAAAAGAAATGTGTGTCGTGTTATATCTAATAGAGGATACAAATAAAACATTAGAGAGCTTAGCTCCTGCACAGACAATAAAAGGATTAATTGCACCTGTTTAACTGTACCTTTAAGTACTTTTAAGAAACCTTTGAGAAGAAACTGAGTTTCTTTAAAAAGAAGCCGAGTGTGGCCCTGGCCGTGTGTCAGTTGGTTAGAGCGCGGTCCCGAACACCGAAAAGGTTGCAGGTTAATCCCCTGCGTACTCAGGTTGAGAGTTTGACCCCAGTTGGAGCACCTACGGGAGGCAACCAATCAATGTTTCTCTCTCACATCCACCTTTCTCTCTCTCCCTTCCTTCCTCTTTCTCTAAAAAAAAAAAAAAAAAGAAGAGTTCAATAAAACATATCTTTGGATGAGGATAAAAAGAAAGCAAGTTCCAAAGGAGAAGAGAGCAACGGAGGGTATTTTCATCATTCCATATTGGTATGGTGAACTGTAAACAAACCAAAAGGTGATGAGGTTGGGCCTGCACCAATTTCTGAAAAGAAATAATAACAAAAATAACTTTTTAAAGTTTTAGAGTTCTAGAGAGAGTCCTAGAATTTTCAGAGTGCTCTTCCAGATATGATCGCATTTGACCATAATGATCCATGCAGCAGTTTACAGAGGAGGAAGCTGATGCCCAGAGCATCAATATCCTACATACAGTGTTTCACACTTAACACATAAATGACAGGGAGCACAAGTGACCTGAATATTGGCCTAAGACCCTTGGAAACAGCTATGTAGTTTCTGATGGCAGCACAGACTTCGCAAATGATGTGATTTTTTTTTTTCTGGACAATATAAACCAAACATACAGGGGTATTTTTAGGCCAAATTATTAATTGAGGTAATCCTGGTGGGTTTTTAGTTAGCATGTAAATGGTTTTCAGGGATCATATGGAGATAATGAACAGTGGACAAAAAGAAAGCAGTCACAAGATCTTATTACCCTTCCAAGTTGTTAAAGACAATATTCATTTATTCAACAAATATTTATTGAACAAATACCACATGCCAACTGTTTTAGATGGCAGGGATCCCATGGTAATGTGTATGAAAAAAAGGGGTTCTATGAAAAGTAACCTCACAGGGGGATCTGATCACACATTCCTCCCTGGGAGGGTCATGGTGGGTTGTCATGGCCCAGGCATGCCATTTTTTATTTTAGGAAAAGGTTTATCTTAAGCACGTCTTATCCATTGTTTCTATGCATTTAGATTTGAAATAAGATGCAACCACCCTCAGGAGAACGCATAATCTTAACCATCCTGCAGGCCAACACAGCCTTGCCTTTTCCCACCCCCATGTAAGGGCAAGTTACCAGTGGAGGCCAGGGTGCCAATCTCATGGTCATGTCTCTGTGACTAGTCTGTCACTCAGCAGCAGTTAGCTGTTGTTGCCTCACCCATTTCCCCTGGGCACACGGGTAAGATCACGCCTACCAGAGCCCACTGCAGGACTTGTGGCTCTTCCTGAGCACCTTGTCTTGGCTGGCACAGAATATAGCAGCCCTGGGAGCGGCCCTCACTCGGACAATGAAGTAGCCCCTGACTTCACCCTGGTTTGATTCCCTGACTCCCAATCTTGCTTAAAAGACTCTGTTGCCTTGCACCCAGTCTGTCTCTCAGATCTTCGACCCTCTTCATACCCTGGGTTTCCAGTCCCCTCACCCTGATCCCAGCCCAGCCTAGATTTCTGGGCAGGATTCCCCGTCATCTTTCTGGCGGGACGTGGGTGTTGGTTTCTCTTGAAAGAAATGGTACAAATAATTGGGGATGATGGGGGAAGGCACAGTGTACATCTGGCCCAGCTGGCACTGATGATAATGGTGCTGGAGTGGCCGCTGGCTTGGGACCCAGCTCTATCCTAGGGGCTTCTTGGCTCCTCCTGTAGCCAGATCTAGGCCCTTTTGACTGGTCTGTCTACTCAACTAACCACGGGCGCTGGGTCTCAGTAGTTACGCGAGTCGCCAGTTTGCGCAACCACAGGAATAACCTGACCATTCTGTGGCCCGTCTCTCCTTGGTACTCAAGGTCAGTTTTCTTGGCCACTTGGATATTTGGTCTCTGTGGGTTCCATAGTTTCATGGTTCTCTCAACCTGTTCTCAATTCTCAAACAGATGGGGGCAGGGACGTGGGGGAAGGAAACAGGTGGCACCATTCCTCAAAACCACGTCATTTGAGTCCACAGGGTGAGATGTGGAAAAGGCACCAAGACGGGATGTGCAGAGAGGCCCATCAGGACATTAGTGGCAGTCAGACTGGCAAAGGTTCCACGGGGCTAGAAATGCTGCGTCCCGCCCCCTTTCCCCAGGCAATAAACAAAAACAGGCTCGGGTGAGGTGAGGCTGTGCATCAGGGGGTGTGACCTGAGCGCCCTTGAGAGGGCCCAGTGGGGCGGGGCTGGCCTGGTAGTGGGCGGGGTGGCCGGGCGGGGTGGCCAGGTGCAGTGGCGGAGTCAGGAAGCCGGAGAGGGCTGGGAGGGGAGCGGTGCCAGCTTTTTGGGGTGCTGGAGCCGTTGGTGGCCCTTGCGCCAGGTTGGGAAGGTTTGGATGGTGTGGCTGGGACCTGGGGGGCGGAGTCATTCATATGAAGGCTGGGTCCAGCTCTACGGAAAGCAGAAATCCGCGCAGCCACCCCAGAATGAAAGGAGCGACTGCCCCAATTTGGTCCTTAGGTAAAGACAGAGCCTGTTTTCTCAGGACTGCACTACAGAACCTAAACCCAGTATTCCTTTTGTTCTCAGTATTTTACAGCACCAACTCCAAATTTGGGCAAGATACTGAGCTATGTTTCTTTTTAGTCCAACAGTGAAATTTGCTAATTCTAATAACTACATGTTTACAATTTACTTTCTCTGAGCCTTCAATGGTCTTGTTATTTTAATTTATTTATTTATTTTTAAAGATTTTATTTATTTATTTTTAGAAGGGAAGCGAGGGAGAAAAAGAGGGAGTGAAACATCAATGTGTGGTTGCTGCTCACTAGCCCCCCGACCCCCACCCCCGGACCTGGCCCACCACCCAGGCATGTGCCCTGACTGGGATCAAACCCCCCACCCTTTGATTCACAGCCGGCACTCAGTCCACTGAGCTACACCAGCCAGGGCTCAACACGCACATATCCCTTGACGTGTCAAGGTACCTCATAACGAACAGATGAAAACTGGCCTGAATGAAAGGACCGCGGGGGAGAGTCGTGTGAGGGACAGTACTAACCGGTTTGCCTCTCCACCAGTGCTTCCGAGTGGTCTGCAGCACGGGCCAGTTTGTTCTTCTGTTTCTAACTTCCTATCTGTTGTGGACTGCTGCTTTTGTAAAATACTAGACAAATGATCTAGAAAAATGAAATGAAAAATCAGACATAATACAAACCCAGTTTTTAAAATTAAAGACAGAACAATGAAACTGCACTTTAACTACCATTAGAATAAGTATAACAAAAAAAGAATTTTAAGTCAATGCACATTCATTGAATGTATATAGGTGGTTAATATAGAGAATTTCTATTATACTTCTAACATCTTATCTTTGCACAGCTGTGCTTCTTGTTAGTTTATCCAGTATAATTTTAAGGTTTATGATACTCCTTGTAGGGGGAAAGGTTTTCTAAATGACTTTTATGTATTAAAAACTCAGCAGAGAACATAGTCTCATAACATTATTTGATTGCAGCATAAGAGGAGATTTTTAAAATAGTTTCAGCAAGTTCAAGATGATTCATTTTTAATTTTCATCCAAAATAAAACAAGTAATACTATATTTTCAAAATTCATTTCAATCCATCAATACTTAGTTCCACAGTTTACCTTGAAAGTTATGGTTACATTTGAAGGAGACAGTTACCTACAAAGGAGTTCCCATAAGACTATCAGCTAAGTTTCCCAAGAGAAACCTTACAGGCAAGAAGGGGCTTGTAGGAAGTATTCAAAGTCATGAAAGGCAAGGACCTACATCCAAGAATACTCTATCCAGTAAAGGTATAACTTAGAATGGCAGGACAGATAAAGTGCTTCCCAGATAAGGTAAAGTTAAAAGGAGTTCATCATCACTAAGCCCTTATTACATGAAATGTAAAGAGACTTACCTAAGAAAAAGAAGAAGATAAAAACTATGAACAGTAAAATGATAACAAACTCACAACTATCAACTGAATCTAAAAAAACAAAAACAAAAACAAACTAAGCAAACAACTAGAACAGGAACAGAATCACAGAAATGGAGATCACATGGAGGGTTATCAGTGGGGAGGGGGAAGAGGAGAATGGGGGAGAAGGTACAGGGAATAAGAAGCATAAATGGTAGGTACAAAATAGACAGGGGGAGGTTAGAATAGTATGGGAAATAGAGAAGCCAAAGAACTTATATGTTTAACCCATGGACATGAACTAAGATGGGGTAATGCTGGTGGGAGGGGGGTGTGGGGTGGAGGGGAATTAAGGGGGGGAAATGGGACAACTGTAATAGCATAATCAATAAAATATATTAAAAAAAGAAAGTTATAGTTACATTTCAATTACCTTTTATAAAAAGAACCATGATTTTCTTATATATGGATCTTCTATTAATGAAAAAAAAACTTTAATCATGCTGTCAAATTTATCTGTATAACTTTTTAGATTGACAATATTCAGAAAATAACCTTCATGACAGTCATTGTTAAGTTGTAGAAGATGCCAAACAACTGTAAAGCGATTCTTCCAAGCTTCTAATTTTTGTTTTGACCTTTAGTTACATATTGCTTGGCAAAACGTCTTGCCATGCTTCCTGACGTGGAAGCATAAACATCAGTAAAGACGATGATGAAAACCAATAAACGAGGAAGATCGACTACCCAGTTTACACTTAAAAAAATTAGAACCAAACTAGTTTCTTATTTTTTAGAAACATGAAGAATTTGTCTTGTAGTTCAGACATTCCTGATGCAATTTTCCCACTCCATGAAGATCCTAACACACCACACAGTACCAGCTATGATTCAACTCCCACGTTATTACATTATAACAGGAACGATCTTAAATTTACCCCATCAGGTTTTGCTGTCTGTTACTAAGCACAGTTGTTAGTTCTGCTGACATATTTCACAACAAGGCTTTTCTCGGGGAAGGACGTTGTAAACAGATTATAGTGGGTTGCAAGCTCTCAGTATGGGTAGCCCCAAATGCTTTAACTCACTGCAGCTATGCCGTCGGAATGAGCTCCTACACAAAACTTGAATTCCAAAGCACATTTATCACAATGTAATCAATCCTTCATAGTTTTATTCAGTTCAGAGCTAGTTGTTTATAAATAATAAAGCTGGGAAAATACATATATCTTTTCACTATCATGTTTAAATTATGTAATACCAAAAAATTCTCTTTGGTAGCAATATCTGTGCAGTTGTCAGTTGCAATGAAAATGGGTAGCTTTATATTTTCTATGGGTGGGTCTTGTATCTTAATAGCCAGTTCCTAAACACATCAGGCTGGACAGTGGTATTTGAACCCTGTGTTTCACCCCATGCTCCTAAGCAAACATCCCCAGTGCATCTTTTGCTAATCACTCAAACAATTATAAATGGTTTTTCAGTCTTAGCAACCTGAAGAACAATTGTACGTGAAACCCCCACAAAGCTTCAATGTTTATGTGTGTAATACCAAACATGTGCTTCTTTCAGCCTTTTAATTCAAAACTCTTAAAGAATTCTTTTCTGTTTTGAATTTGTTTGGTAAGTAAATGCCACTTAAGCACCAGTTTCATTCATGCCTTCATTAGTCAGTGCTTTTCCACAAGTTACACTATGGGTTCATCGCTTTGTCATCCAAATTTATTTGCCTAATGTGTGTGCATTTATACTAAAAGTCTTAATTAAAAATCGAAATGATTACTAAAAACAATAAATGATAAGTGAATCATATATGCATACAAATTATATAATGTTGGATTATAGTTGCCAAACCTAGACAGACCCACATCTGAAAGAGGTCCTACTATGTGTGACGAGTACACAGCTAGTGCCACGTGTCTCCCCTCGGGACATTTGTCTGCAAATATTTTTGGTTGTCACAACTGAGAGGAAGGGGAAGCGTTACCAGCATCTAGTGGGTGGAGGCCAAGGATGCTGCTAAACATCCTACCATGCCCAAAACAGTCCCCACAACAAAGAATGATCTGGCCCCAAATGTCAATGGGGGCAGGTTGAGAAACAATGATTTAGTTACACATCGAAGTGCAAGCGGCTCTGTCTCACAACTTTGCACAAGTTGAGATGGAGGAGAGCTCCTCTCTAGCTGTCAGATGTAATTTAAATTGTATCTCCTTTAATACCTGCAATAGTTGCAGTGCAGATCAGGTAAGGTGGGAATAGTTGCGGTGCAAATCATTTAAGGTGGCAATGGAACTTGAAGGAATTTTATTGCTTCAAGTTCCATTCCCACCTTAAATTATTTAAGAATGGCTTTGGTAATTTTTTCTTGCAGAATGTCAAAGTTGTGACTTCAGATCGGTTTAGAGTCGGTTAGAGGAACACGGGCCACGATAACATACTCACCTGGAACCCCAAGGAAGGCTGAAGTAAAGCGCTCTTTCTCCCCGCAATGTGTCATACAGGCTGTGTGGCTGAGGGGTCTATAAGCCTCCCGAAATCATTTCTGTCGTCGCTCCCATTCAGTGTTAACTATAATCTGGTACCTGTAGTTCCAAGGACTGTGGCGGCACGTGCTGGAGCGATACTGCGGAGTTAACGTGCTTCCCTTTCAAACCGACTTCAAAGTTGTTAGCTAGAGGGATCCTGGACTGTGTTAAATATTGTGCAGGAGAACAGGAAGATGCAGTGCAGTCTCCCCAGGAGATAGTCTTGATTGTCCTCTTGACAATCGGATGATCTTAATGTTTTCCCCATGGTAGCCCCTTCTGGTGTTCTTTTTTCAAGTAATGGCAGTGGGCGAAGCATGGTTCTCTCCCGGGGTCCACTCAGCATGACAAGTCAGAAACTGCACCACATTTTGGAGCCCCAGCGCAGAGCCCAGACCCAAGTTTTATTGAGATATAATTGACATACGATACACTTCACTTATTTTTCACATATTTAAAGTGTGCAGTTTGATGAGTTATAGCTTATGTATATATCTCTGCAACTGTGACTGGATAGTAAGAAGCTAGGAAAATTCCTGGGAAAATGGAATAGGGAAACTGAGACAAGACAATTAAACAAGGCCAAACAGTTTGAGCAACTTATAGTCAGCTAGTGAATTGCAAGACCTGATCTCCCCCTAACCAGGGACACTGGAGACTGAATGGTTTCTACCTCTCCTCTCTAACCAAAGAATACAATGTGTAAGTCCCCTTGGTCTTGGAAATAGAAAACAGAGACCCAATTAATGCCATATGTGTCAGCCAAACCCAAGGATGGAGGAAGTCAGGGGAACAAATAATAAAAACCCCATTAAAAGCTAAACAGACCCGAGATACAAGTAAAACAGTATAACAGACCAAAGAATATTTCCAAACCCTCCTATGTGCTCATTTTGATGCATCAGCATATTAAAAATACACCTGGAAGGGTGATGAATATTCTGCTGAAACCCTCCCCTAAGATTCTCACCAACAGAAGAAGGATGAAAAGCCCTCAGAACAAAGACTCAGTGCGGGTTCACTCTAGAGCATGCCCCTGTTCCTTCCTGGGCATGAACGTTTTCCTTCCTCCTAAACTCTAAGGGTTCCCAGGAGACTTGCAGCCAGAAGAGCAGTGGGCTGTGGCAGCTCATCCAGGCTTACGCCCTGATCCTGGCTCCAAGACCCCTTTTTCTCTGACTTCCAGTGAACTAAATGCAGCCCCACATTGGCTCACTCCTACAACATTCCTAGGGAGCCAAAGCAGAGCGTTGCCCAGACTCTCCCCTGTTACTTCTTCTACTGTAAGCCCTCCCTTTGCTTCACTGTGCCCAGCTTGAATGAACATACTCTCAAAATCACCTGCGCTCGTGTTGTGAAAACTTTCCTACACAAAGTCAAGAACCCACACAGTATAGGCTGGCCTGAGGCAGACCTGCCTGTCCAGTAACACCACATCACCATCACCACATCCAAGGTAATGAACCTATCCATCACCCCTAAAAGTACCCTCTGGCCCCTTGGTAGGGGCATGATTCATTTCATACTATTCTACCAGTTTTCAAAGCGGTTCTCCCATTTTATACTTTCACCAGCAATGTGTGAGAATTCCAGTTGCTGCGCATTTTTGCTAACGCTTGGTATTATAACTCTTTAATTTTAGCTATTTTTTAAAAATTTGGGATATTTTGTGGTTATGTAGTGCTATCACATAGTGGTTTAACATTTCCCTGATTGATGTTGCTGAGTGCCTTTTCCACACATATGGTCACCTCTATACTTTGGTGGAGTGTTCGTGTAACCAAACAACCAGTGGGGTCCTACTGCTCGTCGCCAACAGACACAAACTCTGGAGGCAGAATTTAGCACTGGAGGTGGGTGGGCGGCTGCCTCCATTGCTTCCCGTGTGTGGGGGGCAGCTTGGGAATTGCCATCCAGCCATGCTCCTCGGGCCACCAGCCTGAGCCTCTTCTCCTCCCCTCTTACCAGACCAGTGCCTGCTGTGCTGCAGGAAGGCTCTGGAGTGCTTGAGGAGGGGTCTTGGGAACATTCCCAGACCACATGGTCCCAAGGCCCAGGGCGCAGGAACTCCAGCCCCCAGCAGGCAGGAAAAGGGGGAGAATCCAGAGGGCAACATTTCTTCATGCTCTCCTTTTTAAAGGCTTCTGCCCACCCCAAATCCCCTGCACAGCCAGTGTGTTTCACCCTGGTTGCCCAGGCAACGTAGGCTACTTCGACAGCAGCAGTGCCCCTGCTACTCCTGGGCAATCCTTGGTGCTTCCCAGCCCCTCCCTTGTTTCCAGGTGGAGGGGGTGTCCTCTGTTACAGTAGGTCAAGTCTTTTGCTCCTTAGAAAGAGTTGTCTTTTTTATTTTTGAGGCAGATTTCTTTCTATATTCTGGATATAACACACACACATAATGCCTCCTCATCTGTGACTTGCCTTTTCATTTTTTTAAAGAAAAATTGCAATTTTATTATTATTATTTTAATTACTTTATTGTTCAACTACAGTTGCCTTCCTTTTTTAATGGTATATTTGCTGAGCAAAAATCTTAAATTTTGGGGGTCTGGTTTATCAGTTATTTCCTTCTATGGCTAGGTTTTTGTTGTCCTGTTATAGTGAGAGCTACGTGGTACAGAAGCCTATTCCCAATCTGCCGTCTCAGGACGCGGAGCCAAAGACTGCAGCGAAGTCTGCTGCTGTGCAGGGTTAAATGTTGTACACATGCAGAGCAACCATGGAGAGTGAACTGCTGCAAAATTTCATAAATAAGATGATAATCTGAAGAGTATGCATGTGATTATCAGTTGATAATACTCAGGTGAACCTTTCAAGAGTTCTCCCCACCGCCTTTACCGGTTTTCATCTGCACTGTCAGAAAGGGTATAATTTACTGCTGGGAAGATAAACATTTCTATGGGAGCTCCCAGCATCCTAGAACTCCTGATTTTTTAAAAAAGATTTTATTTGTTTTAAGAGAGAGGGGAAGGGAGGGAGAGAGAGAGGGAGAGGAACATTAATGTGCAAGAGATACATTGATTGGTTGCCTTTAGTACACCCCCAACTGGGGACCTGGCCCACCACCCAGGCATGTGCTCTGACCGGGAATCCAACCAGCGACCTTTCGGTTTGCAGGCCGGTGCTCAATCCACTGAGCTACACTAACCAGGCCAGAACTCTTGATTTTTTTCAATCTGCTTGTATGCTTTGCTGTCAAACCACATAGTGCAGAGATTTTTGGAGTTTAGATAATGCCCTGTGTCACTTGGCACAGTCAGCAGGCTGTGGGTAAGTGAAGTAGTGGGTTCGGGGTGGGAATCTTCCAAGAAGGCCAGAAGAGAGCATGCACTCTGTTCTCAAAAGCCATGTGGGTAGGTAACCTGAATGTACCCTTGAGGCTATTAACTGGATGCTTTGCAATGACATCTTCTTTAGCCATGGAGCAGGAAAAGTCTCATTGGGACAGGGCAGAAAACTGTGGCATGGGGTGACAGTTTTCCCTACTCTTCCAAATGGATTAACTGGCTGCACTGAGAGAGCGTACCTGCTTATATCTATTCTCTGTGCCAAAGGCCAGGAGCTATTACATCTGAGGGAATAAATGAACCATTTGGAATGAAACAATATTTGTGTAGGAGAGTCAGAAAGAACCAGTCTACTGGTCTCACCTTGAGTGACATCCTGATAAAGACCACAAGTCCCTCTAAGCTGCAAGGTACAGATGCCTCTTCTAAGTTCTCAGTCCCTATGTTTAGGACTTGAGTCCAAGGGGTGAGCCCAGAGATACTGGCTAAGGCTTCTGTCCACACGAGGGGCCTGGAACCCTGCTTTGCCCCAGGGGAAACCAACCAAAAGCCTGTGGACCTATGGCAGCCCAGGGCCTGCTGAGCTGCAGGAAAAGCCCCGCCCACTCGCCAACCTCCACATCACTCAAGGCCCACTAAGGTGCTGCCAGGCGCTGGGGCCAGGGATGCCCGACTTGCACTGGGGCCCTGGGGTGCAGAGGTAATGCTTTAACGGCTTTCCACCCTTCAGTCCCCACGCACGGGAATGTTCTGAAGAACTGTTCGTGGGAGAGTTCTGACACAAGAGATGAGGACCACACAGCCAGACCACTGCCACCCCAGCGCGGCTCTGCCTGCTCCAACCAGCACTGCAGTCGAACCCAAGTCCTGCGTTTACAAGTTCGGGAGAGCCAAATGAAGTTCTCCAGCATAATTAATGCTATCATATGCTAAAGAGGCTGTTTAAAAGGCAAAAGTGACAGAATTTAAATGTTTAAAAGTTCAAGCCAGAGGACCTGGGCCTACCTGTGTTCTTTTATAACTGAGATTCGACTGTGCTTTCAAACCTGACCACCCTGGTATTTCATCAGTGGGCTGATGTGAGTTCTGACAAGAACAAAGGAGGCAATGGACTCTGAGTCTAGACTTGGGAACTAAAACAATTAAGTTGCCATTAACTGAGATTAAAAAAAAAATACATGTGGGTAGAATGGATTTGGCATAAAGATTTAAAAATTCACTTTGAAAATTGCTAAGTTTGGAATGGATAGGAGGATACTTTTGCTAAACTGAAATTGCTCTGATTTGATGTGTCGCTGCCATGTGCTGTTATTAGAAGTAAACATGCTTATAATCTCCAGGTTAAAGAAACTGGAGTCCTGTTAAGGTTGGTAGCATAGATAGTAAATGGATCAGTGACGAGATGGTAGGGAAATTGCTGTCCCACGGAAAAAGTCACGTCCTAATGATCACATGTATATTGCTTTGTATATTTGTACGTTTGGTGGGTTAAACATGCATCTTGGGTGAAAGGATATAAATAAGGGGTCACTATAATGTGTTCTGCATCTGCATGGAAATGTAACCTTAGGTTAGGTTTCTAGCCCCTTTTCTCAGGGACCCTGGTGAGGGAACACGTTAACGTATCGTTGGGAAGGATTGCTTTGGGTGAAAGAAAGGCACACCTTGCGATGCATACCTATGCTTTTAAACTAGGATTTTTGTAACCTTTTCTTCTGACACAGAAAACCGTTTCCTTGACTTGATGAGCCGCACAATGTACTGACATGCAGCTGACGCTCACTGGACACAAAAAGACCAAAGCAAATACAGCTGACCCCTGCACAATAGGGGTTTGAACTGCAGGCGTCCACTTAGGGGCAGATGTTTTCCTACACACAGTCGGCCCGGGCCCCTGGTACCCCTGGGTTTCACATCTGCAGATGCAGTCAACCTCAGATGGAAAACAGTACAGTTGCGCCTTGATATATGCGGGGTTAGGGGTGCAGACCCCCATGTGGTCAAAAATTCATATGTAATTTTACTCTCCTAAAACTTAGTTATTCCTAGGTTTCCACAGAGGATTGATTTCAGGAGCCAGATCCACAGATGCTCACATGCCCTGCATAAAATAGTCTAGACCAGGGCAGACAGTCAGCCCTCTGCATCCACAGACTACCAACTGTGATGGCAAACAGCACAGGTGTAAGTAGACCTGCCAGTTCAACCTGTATTATTCTAGGGTCAGCTATAACTCCTCACACTCATTCCTCTGTATGAATTGCTGCACAGTGAGAAAATATGTGACGAGATCTCAGAACAAACACAGAATGAATTATTGTTAGCTTGAAGTTCATGAACAAATTGTAAGACTGCACAAATGTTTGCTAGTTGATATAGCTCAGGTAAAACTTTTTAAAAACATACTTGCCCCCATCCTCCTTTCTCCTCATCCCCACCCTACTTCTGTCGGAAGATATTTAGAGAAGGTGTATTTACTCTGGGGATGATAAGAGAAACATCTAAAGGGAATGCCAGCCTTGCTCAAACCCCCAATTTCTTTAATCTAGCCTTTATGTTTTGTTGTCAAATATATCATTGATGCGGACCCTGGCTCGTGGGGTCCGCGGCGTTGTGGCTGCGAAGAGACAAATTCACACGGACTACCGACTCCTGTGGAGGAAAAGGGACGGCATGGCCATTCTCTCAAGAGAAGAGCACCCCGACCCTCGCCTTGACAGGCTTTTATTGCTTCTCTGGGCACATTCCATTGAGGATGGTCCTCATTAACTATGCACAGGTTTGCTTTAGGTGGTTACCTTTTACAGAAAACAAAGGAGAGGATGTTGCTAATTACATCAAAAAAGAAAGATATTTGCAAATGTAAAGGGAAAAGTGGTTGAACTGGTTATACTTGTCCTTGGAAGGTTTAGCATAGAGTTTAGGAAGTTACTTTAAGATATGCAGTAAATATTTGTTGCTTCAATTGAGGGTGAGGGAGTTTTAGCAAAAAGCAAGTCTTAAAGCGGCCTGGGTACAATGCAGACCTGATTCCCCACGGGAGAACCCATCCATGGGGGTGGGTCCTATGTACCAGACCTCACTTTCCACTGGCCTCTCTGAGTGGGAGCTGGTCCCATGCCACGCAGAACGGTCTCCTATATATCATAACTGAAAAAATCTTTGGAATTGAGAAACAGCACTGTCTGAAAACTCTTTGCTTACTCTCAAATCATGAACAGATGGTATTGCTTCCATATTTGATTTCTCAGTTGTCTTTGGCTAATGTGTAGAACGCAAATGATTTTTGTGATTGACCTTGATACCATGACCTTGCTAAATGTTCTTAATAATTCTAGTAATTTTAACAATAGATTCCCTACTTAGGATTTTCTTTACATAATCATATAGTCATATTGTCCACAAATTAAACAGCATTATTTCATCCTTTCAACAATTTTTTTTGGTCTTTTTTCTTAACTTACTACACTGGCTAGGATCTGCTGTACAGTGTTGAATAGAAATAGCAAAAGCAGACACCTTTTCCTTTATCTGTGATCTGTGATCTTAGGGCAGGTTTTCTCAAGAGAAAATTTCTATTGAAATTTAGGGCAAGATAATTCTTTGTTCAGGAGGATCTCATGTGCATTACAGCATGTTTAGCTGCACCCCTGGCTTCTCACACACTAGGGGCTAATAGCATCCTCTCCCTCCCCAGTGATGACAACCAAACATGTTGCCAGACATCACCAAATATCTCCTAGGGGACAAAATCAACCCCCAGTTGAGAACCACTGTTAGGAAGAAAACATTCTATTTTCAAAATTCTACTACGGAAAACTCAAGCATAGAGAAAGTTACATTGAACATAGGTATATCCACCAGCATTCTAACATAAATATTTTACTACCTCCGGTCTGGTGCATATCTACCCATCTATCGATCTTTCTCTCCATTCATCAATCTATTTTTTTTTAAACACGTTTCAAAATAAATTATAGACACCAGTACACTGCTCCCTAAATATTCCTGTATGCATATTATTACCTACATTTTAATATTTATATATTATTACAGATTTTTTTCTTTTCTGGCAACATTTACATATAATGAAATGCAGAAATATTAAGCAAACATTCAAGGAGTTTTGACAATGCATACATCTGTGTAACCCAAACCCCTATCAAAATATAAAATGCCCTGGCCAATATGGCTCAGTGGGTTGGAGCATTGTCCCATAACCAAAAGGTTGCAGATTCCATTCCCCATGGGCACATACCTAGATTGTGGGGTTCGATCCCCAGTCAGGGCACATATGTCTCTGGTCCTGGTGGGTACAGGAGGCAACCAATTGATATTTTCTTCTCACACTGATGTTTCTCTCTCTCCCTCTTGCTCTAAAAAAGCAATGAAAAAATGTCCTCAGATGAGGATAAAAAAATATATATAATATATATAACAATATTGTCCCATAGAAATATAATGCAAAGCACATAAGCCACATG